>CABHPR010139555.1:0-42524 GCA_902168415.1 Peromyscus melanophrys
GAGGTGTGAGCGGTCCCCGGCCCCTCCCAACCCTAGTCCTGTCTGCTGCTCCTTTAGTTTCTGCTGTTCTTTTCTCCTCCTGTTACAGCCACGGTCAGGACAGATGCAGCGTTGGTCTGTTATTCTCCCTGCTGGAGTGTTGACTAGGTCCCCTGGTTGTGTCTCTCTAGTTTGAGAATGGAAAGTTTTGTCTCCTACCGAAGATCTTTCAGAGGTTTCTTTGGAAGTGAAGAAAGCTTGAGGCAGGGTTGGGGGGCATGGGGATTGCTTCCCGGGGCCTCAGAAGTCTCTGGAAGGAAGCTGCGCTTTTTCTCCTCACTCAAGTAATCAAGAAGAACGGACATCAGATTCACTGATTCTCTTCTCTTTGGATACCAGTTCTGCAGTTTCGATCCATCCCCCTTCCCCAGCTTTCTCTAGAGCTGTGTGAGGTGGAGCCAGAGCTCGGTCAGCCAGGAGACCTGGCATAAAAACTTCAGATCTCTCCCCTGGGAAGAAGGCTGAGTTCTCCTGAGCCTCTTCCCTAGTCTGGGCAAAGGCGGCCACTGTGTCCCTCCGGGGCAGCTGTGAGGGTGGGAAGACATGTGTGACAGGAGTCACTCTGGCACTGTGGTGTGTGGAAGCTTGGAATGCTTCCTGGCATGCAGGTAGAACTGTCCCTCCTTAGTCTGGAAGCATGCCCAGAATACAGCCTCAGTTGCTACTTTGCTATATAACACGGACACTGGATTTTCCTTGTGTATGAACCCTCTGTAAACTGGAGGCACTAAACATCGCACGGACAATAATAAAACATGTCTTCTCTCATCGGCATACACATCAAAGACTCCTGTCACAGTTCTCTGCTTTGGGGCAAAATGCCTTCAAGCCCATTGCTGATAAGGCAGGCTTTTCTGCAACAATTGTGGGAAGTGATATGGAAATAAGACTTCAGAAATGTTTATTCACCTTGCCTAAAGGTACAGGCTAAGAAATCAGGCCACGGCCAGCGGACATTAGGGACCTTGGGTGGGATAAAAAGGCGGGAGCTGTCCTGGACTCCTCATGGCCCATCATCTGCCCTACCCCAAGTTCTCAACACTTAGGGGACTCAGGGAGTTTGACACTGGCCTTCTGAATGACTATATCCTCTTGTCCTCAGCCCAGCATCAGCGGTGTGGATCTTGATAAGTTCCGGGAGATTCTGCTTCGCCATTGTGATGTGAACAAGGATGGAAAGATCCAGAAGTCTGAGCTGGCACTGTGTCTGGGGCTGAAAATGAACCCCTGATCCCCGGCTGCTCGGCTCTCTGCTTATGTGTCTGTGCTCTTGCCATGAGAAGTGTGTTTGTGCTTTGCTCTTGGGGCCCTGGTCAGCAAACCTTCTCACTGATGGAGTGGTACTCTTGGGCAGAGGGAGGGACCCTAGGGTGCTGCTTCCAGAGACAGCCATGATCCTGCCCCATGAGAAGTCCCCATGCAGCTTCTTCTGTCTTCTCTCCTTGACCTTGGCCTGTCTCCTCTAGAGCCTCAGTTTACCTGCTGGTCTTGCTCTGCTCAACTGTCCCCTTCACCTGGTGGATAGGGGTGGCCTAAGCTACCATCTCCTGTTTGTCCTTGAACATTCTACTCAGAGTGTTACCCGTGCCCTGCTGTCACCTCTACAAATATGTCCACATGCGGAAATAACTCTGTAGTCAAGAATAAAATGTGTTTGAGTTATAAGCTTTGTAATGTCTTGATCGTTTGGTGGGAGCCTTAGCCGGGGCTCAGGGGGGTCATCCTGAAGCACCTATTAGCTGCAGGGTGCTAGCAGTTGCCCCAAATAATTTTTTTAATTGGATGGGAGCAGAGCATCCTGGGTCAGGTTTCGTTGTTTTGTTTATTTCTTTGAGACAGTGCTTTGCTGTGTAGCTTGGGCTAGCCTACATCTTGCTCTACAGCACAGACTGGACTCTAAGTAACACCCATCTGTAGTGTGAAAGGGCCAGCCAAAGAAACTCACCCTTGCCCTGAAACCAGAGCCAGTGAAAGAAACACACCCCGACCCTGAACCTAGAGCCAGTGAAAGAAACACTTTAGCCCTGAACTCAGAACCTAAGAAACACACCCTCACCCTGAAACCAGAGCCAAATAAACACACTTCGGCCCTAGAACCAGAGCCAGTAAAAGAAATATGCCCCGTCCCTAAAACTAGAGCCAAAAGGCTAAAAAGGACCAGTGAAAGAAACACAGTCGGATCCTGAAAGCAGAGCCAACTGCCCAACTGTCCAACAAAACCAACCAATCCCTGAGCAGGAAAATTGACCAATCCCTGAGCAGAAAACCAACCAATCCCTGAACATGAATTCTAGTACCCTGACCCTGAACCCAGAGCCAATGAAAGAAACACACCCTGACCCTGAAACCCAAGCCAGTGAAAGAAAGATTTTAGCTCTGAACTCAGAACCTAAGAAATACACCTTGACCCAGAAACCAGAGCCAAAGAAACACACTTTGGCCCTAGAACCACAGCCAGTGAAAGAAATATGCCCTGGCCCTAAAACTTGAGCCAAAAGGCTAAAAAGGACCAGTGAAAGAAACACAGTTTGGCCCTGAAACCAGAGCCAATTCTGTCCTGATTAACTGACCAACAAAATCAACCAATCCCTGAGCAGGAAACCAACCAATCCCTGAGCAGGAAACCAACCAATCCCTAAGCAGGAAACCAACCAATCCCTGAGCAGGAAAACTAACCAATCCCTGAGCAGAAAATCTTCTCCCTGGAAAAACTCTGCCCCTAAGAAGCCCTACATAAGTCTCTCTGCCTGTTCAGTTATGAGCTGTCCTCCAGCCTGCCAGGGGCAGCCACTCTCCTGGACTCCTCCTTCCCAAATAAATCTCTTTCTTAAAAGAGTTTTCTTCTTTTGCTGGCCACAGACTAGAAGAACCTTGCAGAGACATTCCCTTTTTGGGGCTGAGCAGAAAAAAGTAACAACTTTTCCTCAGAGCCAGAGGAGATTGCTACATTTCTGTGGGGTAGGTTTGCCCTTCAGCAGAGTGAAGCTGTAATGGCTCTGTAGGAGAGGAGCAGGATTGTTACATCCTGTGGGGAGACCATCCCCCTCTGTACCCCAGCTTCAGGTATAGCCTGACTTCCCAACAAGTCAGGATGTCTTTCCCTCCAGAGCTGTAACACTCACACCGCCCTCCTGCCTCTGCTTCCTGAGAATACCGGACTTTCAGACATGTAATGACCATCTTGGTTTTGGTTTTGGTCTATTACTTTGCTTTCTGTTGCTTGATAAACACCATGATCAAAAGGAACTTGAGTGGAAAGGGTTTATTTGGCTTATATGTCCCAATCACACATCTTGATCACACTCCACCCATGAGGGAAGCCAGAGCAGGAACTTAAGCAGGGCAGGAACCAGTAGGCAGGAACTGAGGCAGAAACCGTGGAGGAATGCTGTCTACTGGCTTGCCTTCCAGGCTGGTGTTGAGATACCTTTCTTTTACTTTACAGGACAGCTTGGCCAGACACGGCACCACCCACAGTGGGCTGAGCCCTCCCATATTAATTATTGAAAATGCCCCACAGACTTGCCTACAGCCCAATCTGATAGAGGCATTTTCTCAAACAAGGTTCCCTCTTCCTAGATGACCCTACTTTGTGTCAAGCTGACAATAAAAAACAAAAACAAACAAACAAACAAAAACCTAACTGGTACAAGGGGATCTTCAAGAAATCCAGATAAAATGTGTCTGTGGTTACACAAACATCTTGTCCTCTTCCAACAATATCTTCCAGAAAATTTGGGACCCTCGGGATTTTATACTCCAGTGCCTTTCATGGGTACCTCTGGATACGCCCAGTCAGCTGTGATGGTTCATCTCAGTTGTTGATGAGATCTAGAATCATCTGAAAGACAAGCCTCTGGGTATGCCTGTGAGGCGTTACCTTGGTCTGCTTGCCTGAGGCAGGAAGATGTACTCACAGAGGGTGGCAGCCTTCCCTGACTGGGATCCTGGGGTACATAAATGAAGAAGGGAAGAGCATAGCATGCACATTTCTCTGCTTCATGATTATGGATATGGTGAACTGTGCCCTTGAACTTGAGTTAAAATAAATCCTTGCTCTTGTCAAAGTATTCTGTTTTATCACAGTGACTGGAAAAGCAGCCGAGACACCCTTTTAACACTGCTCTGATGTCCCTTTCTCTTTTACCCGCGCACACTCATGGCTCCTTGAAGAGCATCAAATGTCTTCATCAGTGAAAACAGTAGTCTGTAAGCTGGCCAAGCTGCCAGCCTCAACACTGCAAATATGTGCTGTGGGGGGAGAGTGGCTGATGTTTCCCTTTGATATTTTAATCATGAATATCACTGATTAAAATCACTTCTAATATTAATGATCATTCCCCTAAAGAAAGTTTAAAGCTGGAAGGTTCTTCTGTGAACTAAAGTGCTTCTTGGGGTGAAACACATGCTCAAGTCGGTAGGATAGTCCCCCTGGAAGGAAGGGACACAGTCTATAGGGGTTTCTATGCTAGTAGAGTGCTAGTGGAGCTGTGGATCCCAAAGAACGAAAATTCCCTTTGGAATCCAGGCTGTGGAGAGGAAAGGCTGAAGCTCTGGCGCAAAGAGGGGCTTGCCCCAGAGACTCCACGTGCTGCTGACAACATAGGCAGATTTCCTTAGTTTCATCTTTTTTCTATAAAATTATAACACTGGTACAGAAAAACTGGAGAGGAACTGAGACTAGTTTTCCCTTCATTTTGGCCAAACTGTAAACAAATTGTTTGTCCATTTCTTATTCCTAATTAATTTTAAGAGGTGGTAGGTTTATGAATGTAAGTGCCTCCAAAGGTAGGCCATTGGGTCAAATGAATGCATTCAGTATTTTAAGCTCTTGGCTATTTCCAGCCCAAAGGCACATGTAATAGGAAGCAAAACAAAACAAAAACAATATAAATGGGAAGAAAAATGCCTGATCTTAGAATTAGGAGCCCTGGTTAAATTCTGAGCCCACTGTACACCAGTTTTATAATAATGGTATCTATATCTCATTCATGTATACTCATGTAAAATCTTTTAAGGTCAATTCATTTTTAAAAACAGAAACAGGCTGGGTGTGGTGGTGGTTCAGCTGATCGAGCATTTGCTGCACAAGCACAGGCCCTGAGTTCAGCTCTCCAGCACTGTAAAAGCCAGTCAAAGAGATGCCCTCCTATAATCCCCATATCTAGGGGCTGCTGGCCAGCCAACCCAGCTTAATGGATGAGCTCCAGGTACGGTGAGAAACCCTGCCTCAAAAAATAAGGTGGAGGGGATAGAGGAAGAAATCCGATACTAGCCTCCATGTGCACCTGTACCCACAAGTGCACATATGCAGAAATAGTAAGTCACCGTGGTTAGTGGGAAGGTTGTATTATTTGCCAGGCTAATGTGTGAGTATTTCATAAATATAATGCTCTACACAAACATTGGGTGAGACGGTGGCAGTGAAAAGGAGAGTGGCTTTGATCTACTACCATCTTGCTCTCTTGCTCCATCCCAGCTTCAAAAAACCTTGGGTGTTCTCCCCTGCCGTTTCCAGCAGCTCCTCACTGGGAAACATTCTTCTTGGCTGAGGCCTGACTTTATATGTTTGTGGTCAGCTCAGAATTCATTCTTGTGTTTAACTCATTTATCTTTGAGGCACATTTCTTATTCCAAAGCTTAAAAGAGTAGTGAATCTTTCCAGCTTCTCCTTGAGACCTGCATTTTGCACTGGAAATCTGGGATAGAGGATATACATGCATCCAAGCATGTCAAAGAAAAATCAGAGGGCAAGAAGGCTCAAATATTATCAACACAGTTCATCACACCATTATCAATGTCAAAGTTGTCGTCATCATCATCATCATCATTATTATTATTATCATCATCATCATCATCAGTAAGTTTTCCAGATTCCCCATGGCACCTGCATTTAAAGGAATCCAGGGGCAGCTGGGACATGCTCTTGTGTAGAAACTGTAGAAAAAGGCTGTCCATCATGTTGAAGAACTGCATTCTCAGCAAAGGAAGGGCTGTGCTGAAGGTGCTGTTATTATTTCTGTTTTATAAACTAGAACATCTGGGATGAAGACAGTAAGCAGACATCTAAGATCTCCTACCCAGGAAGTGACCCAGCTCACCTCTGGGTTTTGATGCAGGGCTCAAGTGGCTTTGACAAAATGGCTTAAACATTCTTTGCTTTCATCGAGGAGGTAAATGTGGTATTTTTTTTCAACACTAGTAACTTCCAGCTAGGACAGGGACTATCATGGAGCAGGTTGACATACTCCAGGAGCAAAGGCTGAGGACTACAAGGAACCACTTCTAGAATAAAGAACACTTGAGTCAGGGTTGGTAATGCAGGAATGCAATCCTAGATACTCAGAATACTGAGGTAGGGCCCACCTGGGCTATGTAACAAGTTTAAGGTCAATCTTACAAGCTCAAGGACACTGTGTCTCAAAATAAAAATTAAAGACAGGGCTGAAGATGTAGCTTAGTGGTAGAATACTTGCCTAGCATATGTGAAGCCCTGAGTTCCACACCATAAAAAGAACACAGACCACCAACTAACCAAGCAAACAAGAAAATCTTAATGCAATATTCAAGTAAGTCACAATATACAAAAACACGGCATGGAAAGCATTCCAACAGGTTAACTAAAAACAGGGCCAGTGTTCTTGATTTTTGTTTCAGGCTCCATTAGGTAGGTTTGCCTTTGGTGACAAGTGCTTGTTGTGAATTTCAGTTCTAGGAGACAACTGTGCATTTCCTAAGTTCTTTCTTTTCAAAAAATATTCGTATTTATCATTTAATGTGTGTGTCCACATGCGTGTGTGTGTGTGTGTGAGAGAGAGAGAGAGAAAGAGAGAGAGAGAGAGAGAGAGAGAGAGAGAGAGAGAGAGAGAGAGAACATGAGTGCAGTGTCCACAGAGGTCAGAAGAGGGCATCAGATTCTCTAGATGTTAAAGGCTGGCACCTGATGTGGGTGCTGAGAATGGAATTCCTTTGGTGGAGCAGTATGTGCTCTTAACCACCGAGCCCTCTCTTCAGCTCCCCCTACTTGTTCATCACCAAATTATTAATTTTGCAGACTCCATTGACCTATTGCCTTGACCTACATAAATCTTCCAGAATTTTCTGTTTCAAAAGCTTAAGAATTTAGTCTGCAGAGAAGACACAGAAGGGAGATAAGATGTGGTAGAGGAGAAAGCAGCAGATCTTGGAGGACCAGGAGGGCAAGCTGAGCTCTTCCCTTCCAAGTAGAACAAAAGAGATAGACCTGACTTGAGTTAACAGAGTAAGCTCTCTGGACCCCAAAGCACTGGAATTGTTGCTAGCTTCATGAAAGAACATGACTGAAAGATGCCCAAGATACGTCTTAGAGAGGTATCTTGGATGTTTCCTGTTCTCATGAAGATTCACTATGTCCTAAGTATGATGAAGAAAAAGCAGAAATCCAGACGATTCAAATATCATCATCACCATCATTATCATCTCACCATCACCACAATCAGCAGCAACATCATTTTCAACAGTATCACCATCAGTGACAGTAGCATTGGCATCATCATCATCATCGTAATCAGCACCATCAACATCAGTACCATCATTAGCAGCAGCAGCAGCAGGAGTATCTTCAGCATCAGCAGCACCACCACCACCTACATTAGCATCATCACCATAATCATTAGTAGCAGTACCATCAGGAGAAGGAGCAGCAGCAGCAGCATTTCCAACATCAGCAGCAGCAGCACCACCACCATTATTAGCCTCATTGCTATTAGCACCAGTAGCATCATTACCATCAGCAGCATCATTAACATCAACATTAGCATCCTTAACATCAACAGCAGTAGCAGTATCATTATCATAGTCATTATCACCATCATCATCATCATTATCTATTAAAAGGCAACCCCATTTTAACCAAGACACCGAAGAGTCATTTTTCTTCTCTAGTTTTTTGGAGTACAAATGGTAGAACAATTGAGTGACAGAATGTTGAACGAAAGGCGGGGAATCAGTTGTATGTAAATCCTCGCTTAGTAACGCTGTGTCATTTACAAATCTGTGCCACTCTGAGTCAGCACTGTTCACTTCATGCACGATTATAGTAATCCTAGAGCAAATGTTAGCACTGTAATGATGTTGCTTTGCAGAGCGATCATCTGAGAGCCATTCTCAGCTGCAATATCAGGACCGCAGCGTTTGTGTAGCTCCAAATGACTCCAGGGATAGAGAAGGCAGCATTTGCTCAGTCATCAAAGAGGGCAGCCTGCAATTAGGTTGTGCATGCTGTCATCGCAGGGCTGGCAGGCCTACTTCACACGCTGGAGGGCTGAAGATGACCTTTAACAGATGTGGAGTCTCACCATAAAAGCCCTTGAGACTGGAGCGGATAATGAATCACGTTTTGGTGCCAGCTGATTCATGTTTTTGTCTCTGCTTCATAAGCACTGCGGGGAGGGAGGGCTTCCAAATGCCATTGTTCAGATCTCTTGAAGGAGTCAAAAGAGCCAGATTCACTTGCATTTGGTGACCCCAGAGGTCAATTGAACCCAAATCGCTAGTCCTGTGACCATTTTCTGAAATTTTAATTTTTTAATATTTAATTTTTTTGACCCAAGATTTTTGTCTCATACTTTATCTGGGTATACAGACTGATCACATCTAATCCAGGAGTGGGTAGCCTCAGGAGAGAGAGGGAGGCTCACCTACAGGTCTGGCTACTTGTTATAATTAGCTGAATGTCTTCCTCTCCCACCCCCCCTCCTGACTCTGCCAGCAAGCTAAAGAACAAACTTGCTTTTATGGAAGTCTGGCCTTTGATTAGTGCCATGTCTAAATTCAGAGGAATCTTAAATGGTTCTCTACTGGATACAGATTTTATCTCTTGCGTATTTACCACCCACTGTAAGAATGTTTATAAGATTCAGGGAACAGACAGTTTTAGCCCAGGCTTTTCTTAGGTGGGTCTGCCGCTCCCTCTAGATTGCTTGAGAACATTTGTGCGCACCTTACTCCTCATTCTTCTTTTCATACCAAATGCAGGTGACCTTTAAGCGAAACTTGGAAGCTATCTCTTCCAGAAGGCTAGTCTTACTATCAAGACACAAGAGATTGAAAGTGAGACAGCTGTTTTATGGAGAGATAGCACTGAACCGAAAATCACAGGGTCCGGATCCTGGTTTTGCAAAGAACACTCTGGAGAGCTGTATTTATTCCATCACATTGCCATATCCAAGTGCTGCAAACTGAGAGACTTAAACACCAAAATGTATGGATCTATGACTGTGAGGGCTGCAGTCTAGGAGGGACCGTTGCCAGGGCTGGTGCCCTGTAGGTGATGAGGGCAATCATTCCAGGTGCCTCTCCTGGCCTTTTATGGTTTGCTCGTAATCTTTGGTGTTCTATGGCTTGTAGAAGAACCACCAGTTTCTGCTTTCATCTGCACATGGCTTTCCTCCTGGGTGTATGGTGGTCTGCTGGTCAGTATGTCTTCATCTTATTTATCACATCTGCACTGATGCTACTTCCAAATAAATTTACAGTCTGAGGTACAAGACAATAGGACTTCAGTACATGAATTTTTAAAATCAATTAATTTTGTGTGGAAGACATGTTGAATAGAGAAAACAAACTAATGGGTTCCATGGTTTAAACTCAGGTCGTGAGCCTTGGCAGCAAGTACCTTTACACACTGGGCCATTCCAAGTGCCCTCAACATACAAACTTTGTGGGGCCACAATCAGCCAATCAGAGTCCTTGGGAAAGTCCTTCTTAGTTTCCTTACATGGAGATGGGACAGGAATAACTACTCACAGAATCCTTGGGAGGCTAAGGATAGGGGTCTAGTTTATGTCCCTTAAGCAACGTTCTCCGTTTTTCCACATGTGGCTGCTGATGATGTTTCTGTGCTGTTTAAACTCTGGTCCTCTGAATGGTGCAGCCCACAGTCTGCTGCCAGCCTGTGGGAATACTCTGATACACATTCTGCGGTTTCTGTGTTCTTCTCCCCCATGTGCACACACACACACACACACACACACACACACCCCTCTCTTTTCCCCAAATACACACACACACACACACACACACACACACACACACACACACACACACACACACACGAGTGAATATGTGTGTATTTGGGGAAAAGAGAGAGATTAAGTCTATGGAATTTGCTATGAATATACTGGCCCATGATGAATCCAAAATTTTAAAAGGACATAAACCCTGTCCTTGTCTGCAGGGAACTTGTTTAGTCTCTACAATGCCATTTCTTGTTAAAACTTGGAGAAAATGTCATTCTGTGGGTTCACAAAAGCTGAATGACCCCAAGTGACACAACCTGAGAGTGACAAGAGTCTCTGCTGGAAAGCACAAGTACTGTCCTTAATGTGGCCAGTTCAGTCTCTTGCAGGCTGGGAATCCAACCCAAGGCTCGGAGTGCTAGGCAAGAACTGTACCACTGAGGTACGCTCGTCTTCAGTCCTGTGTGTTTATCGCTTTACTTCAAGCACTCTCTGGGAACACCTTGTAAGAACATCATTGGTTTGAGGAGATACCTGCACTCAATTGCCCAGATACACTTATGCTACTAGAGTGTGAGATGTTTATGGTAATATATATTCCTTTCAGATCTTGAGAGCTCAGGAGTGTGCAGGCATGACACACGGGACATTGTTTTCCTCATGTGGTCGTCTAGGACGTGTGGGGACCTCCAGGATCCCACCAGGCAGGTGTAACCACAGTTGGTCAGTGGCCTCTGTGGGAACACAGCAGGAGTGTTGTCAGGTGTGTGGGGAGAAGTTGGGGTGCGTCTCCCTTTCTGGACACCACCCACCACAGCCCTGTCTCCCAGGCAACTGTATCTGTGTTTCTAACCAGTTTCTTCAAATGCCTCAATTCTCAGCAGGCCCTTCTTATACAGTGCTAGTTCCACAGAGCTGAGGCCCAGTGAAATTCTGAAATTCCCGGGTGTGTTCCTCCCGAAGGGATGGATGATAATCTTCTGAAAGATTTCCTTCTGGAAACAATCAAGGAGATGACTCACCTTGAACTTGGGGGGGGGGTTGTGACCCCAAAGCAGTTTCAGGCGAAAGGCAAGGGGGTGGGGGTAGAATCTGAAGGTCAATTACCTGCCCAGGCTTTCTTGCCAGAAGAGTGGTTTGAGTTTGCTCTGCACCCCGTTTCTGGTCACGCTGCTCAGTCAATGTTACTGAACTTGAGAGAAAGAGGAGGGAGCAGGGGAGAAGGAAGGGAAGGGGAGGGTGGAAGAGAGAGGGGGTGTAGGGGGAGGTAGAGAGACAGTGAGAGAGAGACAGAGAGAGGCAGACACAGAGAAAGAAACAGAGACAGAGAAACACAGAGACAGACACTAGGGGCCTGTGTGTGCAACCCTCTGCCCAGCCCCGGAGCTTCCCCTTGGTGGAAAGAGCTCCACACCATGGATGCAGTTCTAGAAGAAGGTAGCCTAAGAAAAAGGTTACTTTTGTCTCATACCAGGGTGGGCTTGGACAGGGCTGTTGCACTCTCAAGGCATGGCCTTAGTCAGGTCCAAAGGAAATTCAGGGCAAATAGCTGGCTGTGGTGCTTGGTAGCACACTGGTCTACAGGCTCACCCAGTGCCTGTGGTGGCTCCTCTCAGCTCTTCTCACCTGCCCACCCCCTACCCTAAATCTCTCCAGCCCACGGGCTTCCCTTCCCCCAGCTTCTGATTCCTGTATGACCCTGCCATTTCAGCCATGCTCTTGGTCTGCTTGCCCTCTCTCCTCTTCTACCCCTCTTCTCTTCCTGTCTTGCTCCTGCCCTCCTTTCCTGTCATAGCCATGTTCCTTCTACTGGCCATGTTTAGTCTATTCTTTGCTCTCTCTTCTTGCTTTGAACTCTTCCAGATGCCTCATATCTACAATAAAATTCTTCTCCTCAACCATATATTGACCCAGCCATGTTCTCATTTCATTCAGCCTTTATCTCATCAGAAAGAGTAGATTATGACAAGCAAGCCCTGGCTGCAATCTGTCTTAGGCTGCCCTGCTGTGGGATGTCCTTCTGTATGCTGTGAATGTGTGCTGCGCTCATTGGTTAATAATGAAGCTGTTTGGCCAGTGGCAAGGCAAGATAAGGTTAAGCAGTACAATCAAACTGAGGACAGAGATGAAGAAGGGTGGTGTTGGGGCAGACGCCAGTCAGCCTCGGAGGAAGCAAGACACGTCGAAAATTAAGTAACAAGTCATGAACCATGTGGCAAAGCATAGATGAGAAATATGGGTTAATTTAAGTGTAAGAACTAGTTAGTAATAAGGCTGAGTTACTTGCCAATCATTTATAATTAACATAAGCCTTTGAGTGATTATTTGGAAGTGGCTGTGGAATGGGGTGGGACAGAGAAACTCCATTTATACTGTCCTAACACTGATAAGAGCTGAGCCATCTAGAACCGGACCCCTAGCAAGGTGTGCCGTCTTTTACAGAGACTCAGCCTCATGAAAATAATGTACTGTGAAAATCATTCCTTTGCCAGAGTGAGATGTCTGCCTAGCCATCCAGTTATGAGCTCCACACAGGAGCCACACCTGAGAAGACCTAACTACTTTACCTTTTAGCACTTTCCTCCTCTCCTGCCATGTGATCTTTCCAGGAGCATGCCTGCCAAAATATTTGTACTGTGTTTCAATAAATCCTCTCTTGGTATGTCAGTTTTCAGCTCTCCTAAATTCTCTTACACATCCGGCAGGATGGCCACACCCAGGTGTGCTGGTTAGATTTTGTCACCATGACACAAACTAGAGTCACCTGGAAGAAGAGGGGACGTCAGTTGAGGACTAGCTTCATATTGGCGTGTTTGCTGAGGACATTGTCTTGGTTAATGACTAACGATTAATGTGGGAGGGTCCAGCCCATTGTGGGCTGTGTCACCCTGGGCAGGTGGTCCTGAGCAAGCTACGGAGGGCAAGCCAGTAAGCAGAGATCCTCATGGTTTCTTCTTCAAGTTCCTGCCTTGAGTTCCTTGTTTGGCTTCGCTCAATGGCAGACTATAAACAAACCCTTTTCTTCCCCCGTTACTTTTGGTCAGTGTTTAAACACAGCAACAGAGAACTGGGTAACACATAGGGCCTCCTGTCTTCACCCCTAACACCCTTCATCCCAACATACGCATTTGCCTTTCAGATGTTTGGAGGTGACCAAGAGCAGTTGACCCAGGAAAGGAGAAGCAAATCAAAATTCCCAGGCTAGGTCCTGGAAAGCCACCAGCCACTTTCTGGTCAGCAAGCCTTTGTCAGCAGCAAAAAGGAAGCAGCCTTTGAATTTGCTTCAGCTGTTTGGATTGTGGGATGAAGCAGTCTAGAGAAGGGAAAACAGGCAAATAGTGATTAGAAGTTAGCTTTTGAGTGTGGTGACCCATGCCTGTAATCCCGGCACTGGAGCAGCTGAGGCAGCAGCTGTGAGTTTAAAGCATGGGCTATGTAGTGAGTTCCAGGCCAGTCTGAACTACACAATGAAATCTTGTTTTGAAAAATAGAAACAGAAAGAAGAGAAAGAATAAAGGAAAGAAAGAAGGAAAGAGAGAGGGAGAGCACACTACCCTGGAACAAGCGAAAGGTTTCCGTACCCGATATAAACACTGAGCACAACGTAAATAGTAATATTTGCCAATAAAAAGTCAGAGAGCCACTAAATGAAACGAGTTTTGATGTTTCCTTGGCGTTTTCTAGAATTACCACACACACACAGTTAATGGTGAGAAGACAGAGGCACAGTTCCACACTGTTACCCTCACTAACTTCTAGGGACCTTTACTCAGGCCGAATTAACTGGGTGTGGTAGTTTGAATTTAATGTCCCCATAGTCTCAGACATTTGAATCTTTGGCCCCCTGTTGGTGATGCTGTTTGGGAAGCTTAGCGGGTATGGCCTTGTTGGAGGAAGTGTGTCACCTGAGATGGACTTGGAGAAGTTAAAAGATGCCATTTCTAGTTTGCTTTCAGCTTTGTGCTAGTGGTTCAAGAGCTCTTTGTTTGCTATTCCAGCTGCATGCCTGCCGCTTCCTCCTTGTGATGGACTTATTATCCCCCTGGAACCATAATCCAAATAAACCCTTCCTTCTATAAATTGCCTTGGTTATGATGTTTTATTATAGCAATAAAAAAATAACTAATTCACTGAGGTTCATGGCATTGAGACTGAAAAGAATTTCACAATGAGCTGATTTATAATAAAAGAGTTAGAAACTTTTTAGATTTATTTTTATTTTTATTTTTTTGATTTGTGTGTGCCCACATTGTAAAATCTCTGAGGCAGCATAAAGAGACAGAGAACAGAGACTAGGATCTGACCTTCAGTAAACAAGTCTATGTTTATTAGCACGCACAGTGAGGGACAGCCTCTCTGGAGGAAATTGAGGGGTCTGCCAGGGGGAAAAACGTGGCTCCAATCCTTTATAGGGGTGGGATGAGGGGTTTGGAAATGAGGAAATTGTTGCAGCCATAGGGAGCTGTGTGCAATTTTATACTCTGTCTTCTCGAATTATATGCTTCAAGCAAGACAGATTATTTTGGGAGACAAGCTATCCGCAAAATTTCCTTCTGGGATGACCAATAATGACTGATCAAGGTCATCTGTAATATCACAGGAATCTTGTTTTGCTACTGAGGCACTCTATCACACAGGAGTGCAGGTACCCACAGAGGTGGGAGGTGTCAGATGCCCTGGAGGTGAAATTACAAGCAGTTGTGAGCTCCCTTACATGAGGTCTAGGGATGGAGCTCAGGACCTTTGTAAGATCTTTTAACTGCTGAGCCATCATTCTAGCCTCAGAGTTAGAAATTTTATTAATGATATTTTAAGATCCGTTTTTATTTTATTTATGTGGATGTTTTGCATCTTTGCAGTCCATGTGTACAGTGTCTGCAGAGGCCAGAAGTGGGCATCAGATCTCCTGGAAGCAACCCTGTGTCCTTTGTAAGAGCAGCAAGTCTTTTTAACTGCAGAGCCATCTCCCTAGCTCTCTAAAGATGTTTTAATATAGGATTAAATGTGAAAGTCAAGAGAAGGAGTGGTGCTCGGGAGAAAGGAAGACACACCCAAGAGCACTTTCTTCGGGAGAGTAGCACAAAGTGAGACTCAGTCAGGTGTGGGCACAGGCTGACCCGAGAGAGATTAAGCAGCTCATCATCATGGTACCACTCCTGCATATCCTTTGGGTGGCTCCCAGGTCACATCTCAAAAGGTTGCCAAGAAACTTTTCTCCTTTCTCTCTCTCTTTTGATAAGAGAGACATGTGAAGTGGCTCCAGAGGTGCCTTGGATAGAATTATTACTGATAAGGTAAGGTCAGAACCACCAGAGTTGCACAGGTGTTTAGAACATGTCCTTTCCCTGTAAATGCGAGCTCTAGCGGTGTTACAGTAACATAGAAGGTGCATTAAGGGAAAGCTATTTCCTTCTGTTGGAGAGGATGGCTCTCTAGCCTGGATGCGGACCAAACATTCCAACAGGGCCAGTCAGTTACTGGCTAAGAGACCAACTTCTAGGAAGGCAAATTCACCTTGAGCTATGCTAAATAGATGGGAGGGATACTTATCCTTTGAATGGGATAATGACTTTTCCTTCCCCAAAAGACAGTCTCTGTTATAGCCCCAGGAACCACTATAAGGTTCTGTTGGGTCTGGTCACCCTTCTGAGAGCCCGCTCACAAAGAGGTAACCTTTCCTTTTTCTTGCTTTTCTCTCTTTCTTTTGGATGCTGGCTAGGGCCTAAGTAGGCCTGTTTTGATACTTTGCTTATATTCACTTTCTCTGAAGCTCTCCTTCCACAGATGGGAGCAGGAAGACCACTGACCCAAATCACAGCCAAATTAATTAAAGCAAGCCTTTTTAATTTGCGCACACAGCCTTCCCCCTAAGGCAGGGCTCAAGAGGTTAGCATTGAAAGTGGGGAAAATAAGCAGGGGTAGGAGATTTTTATAGCTGGGGGTAGGAGGTTTCCAAATGGGGGATTTGGCAGGCAAATAGGCAGGGTTACAGAGCAGAACATAAGTGTAACAAATTGGTTATAACAACCTCCTGAAACAAAGACATGGTTGCAAGGTGGTCATAACAAGTAGTCATAGCAAGGTGGTCATAACAACAAGGTTGTCATAACAACAGATGGTCATAATAACACTTTGAAACAAAGGCATGGTTTCCCGTTTCCTGGAACAGGAAGTACAGAACCATTTGTAGTTAAGGTTACAGGAGGTGTATAGCCCAATCCTTGAGAAACAGATTTAATTGTAAGCAGGAATGAACCTAATTTGTCTTTACTATAAGACGGCCTTCAAGCCCAAGATGGAGCCATGCCATCTGAGCTAAGTTAACATGGAGGTCAACCACTGATGCTCAGATGGCATGGCTTTCTTTTTTACTCTTCCCCATTTCCCTCTTCCAGGCAGTTGCTGAGATTACAGCTTGCCCACTTTGGGGTTTTCCTTTTAAACTATAAGAAAATTGTCCTCAAGTTTGTTATTTCTTTCTCCTTCTCCTTCTCTTCCTCCTTCTCTAAGTTTGCTCTTAAACTTTATTAACAAGACTAAGAATCTTGAGAGGGGGCTCCAATTTTCCTGGTAATGGGACTCTGCAAAAAAGTTTGGTGACAGTGAGATCCCTAGAAAATCACAAACTCATGGCTGGAAAAGGAGAAGAGACTTGGAAGCTGTTAAGAGTGTTGGTGTTCTTGCTGCACTTCTCCTGAGAGGCTTCAGGTAGATGCCTGAGTGAGAGGCTACTTTCCCTTTCCATGTTCCCCAAATTTTGCTGGCCATTCTATCCTCACAGTCAGGAGCATAACTTATTCCCAAGAGTTGTTGGGAATGCTCTATCCAAGACACAAGAGAATGATGAGTTTCCAGTGTGAACATCTATTGATATGCAAGGGGGGATTATAAGAATTCCAGAGGAAAGTCATAGCAGATTGAGAATCTTGTGGTTTAACACCAAATATACCCCTCCCAAACAACTTGAGTTGAAAGTTAAGTTTTGCCAGAAGCAAAAGAAATGCAAGTTAAAATTTTAGAGCTTTACTTTACCCACTAAGCAATATTCACTGAAACAACATCAAAGTTTCTGAAGGAAGGTGCTTTGCTGTCTCTATTTTTTCTCTTTTTCTTTCAGGATCACCCATGTTAGGTTAGTGTTACAACAGAGCTACACCACCCAGCCCATTTTGCACACTGTGTAGTTAGCAAGGGTCTCACTAACCTACCTGGGCAGGCCTTGAACATATGATCCTCCTGCTTCCTGTATCACTGTGGAGCAGCAGTGATATAGACTTGTCTTAGGAGGTCAGACCCTGTTGCTGGCCTTTTGTGTTGAAAGAGGAAGGAGAAACAAGAGAAGATCATGGGGGTTAAATATGAGCAAAGTGTATGATAGACACATATGACATGTCATAATTACACCTTTCTCTTATCCCAATTTTTAAAAGTTGGAAAATAGGGCTGGGGATGCCATTCAGTGGGAAGTGCTTGTCCAGCATGTTCAAGGCCTTGGGCTTAATGTCCAGCACTGAAAGAGAAACATAAAATAAATTGTATCTGTTCAAAAAATAAATTAAAAGAAAGAAAGAGAAAAAGAGAAAGGTGAAATTCATTAGGTAATATGAAGATGGAGAGAAGCCACTGACCAACATTGGTAACCTTAAGGAGAGTCCTTGAAGCACACCATGATGCATTAAAGACTGAAGAAAAATTACATCTGTTCTCATACCACTAGTCACTGCCACACCTTCACCAGACTACAAATATCATGAACTCCTGCATTCCTGCTTGGGCTATCATTTCTGTGATCTTGATAAAATTACTCTTCTTTCATCTGTCCCCGCCTTCCTCCTCCTCTCCTCCTTTCTTCCTACTTCATTTTTCCTCTTTCCTTTCCTTCTTGAATGTCTAGCGAGATGCTTCAGGCACTGTGGCAGGCAGAGACCATATTTTATTAAAGTTTATATCCCGTGGTTTGTTCAGCAACATACATGTATGCAAAATGAGCTTGCTTGTATCTGAAACCATATGTCAGAATCTTTTAAAGCATTTAAAAAAAGACACACACACACACACACACACACACACACACACACACACACACACATCAAATTACAACTTCCCTTCTGGTTAAAGATCTCTGATGTCCTCCTCCATCCTGCAACCACATGGTTCTCATGGGAATCATTTCTCATACCCTACTTTTTCTGGACCAGGTGAATACAATGTCTAACATAAACTGGGCTGATCTAGAAACTCTTCAGATTTTAAAAGTTGCAGATCTAGAAACTCTTCAGATTTTAAAAGTTGCAGTTAAGAAAGAGGTTATTCTTGCTCTCCTGTGATATAAACCAAGGGCATAAAATTGCTGCCTTATAACCCATTGTATGACTTACAAAATAACAGGCATTTGACTAGAACACATGTTTGTGTTGTACCCATTTCGAGAAACCCCCAGAGACCACCAAGTTTCTGATGCAAGCACATAAGGGTCCTTTTATTCAGATTCAACCTGGGCCACCACACGGCAGATGGAAGGAAATATGGGCCACAAGCCCAGGTGTAGAGAGTTTTTATAGGGAAAAACCACAAGCTGGGAATTGGCAACTTGGGACTGGGTAGAAGGGGCAAGGTGATTTTTTTTGAAACTATTGGTCTAGACTTTGGGCGTGAAACCACATTTGAAACCATTGGGTTAGACTTTTGGCAGGGAACCACAACCAGCTGAACAGGATTATCCCGACTGCTCAGCAGGATTATCTAGATACCTTCAAGGGCCTAAACTGCAGACAGGATGTCTGCAAGAGGATACTGCCCTGTATCTGTTGTCATGGCACATTCCTGAGGTCCTTCCTGGAACTGAGTACAGCAGGTGGTCTGAGATGTTGGCCCCACCCTAAGATAGAGTCTGTAAAGTTAAGTCTAGGCCTTCACATTTGTGCAACAAGTAGTTGCTAATTAAAGAACAGGTTAGGCAACCAGATTCAGAGGGAGAGACAAACTAAAGCAAAGAGACACAAGTTGATACAATGAAGGAGAGACTGAGACAGAAGAAATCAGTTACAAAGGGTTAGGGGTTTATGGTTTGGCTATTAACACATGAGTTGTGTTTTATTGTGTTTTTAACTTAAAAATACATAATAGAGTACATCTTTTTGTAAAACAGATATTTTAAAATATACATTCATCACAGATGTGTCCATTTCTGTCTCTGAAATATCTCTATGCCTTTTTAAGATAAAGATGTATTTTCCACTGTCAACATAATGAAGAATTAGTACAACTTCCAAGAGATGTTTATTATCAAATAATGATTTCACTAAATTATTTTCACTGCATAACATTATCCTTGATATTAATATTACAAAAAAGTACTAGAGTGGTGATTTTATCTGAAATGTATATTTTCCATCCTTTTCTTCCAAACCTTCTGGACCAGCCAATTTTAGGTGTAGAGTTTACAAACAGGACACAGCTGTCTTCCATTTTGATTCAAAGAGTGTATTTAAATGGCACAGTAATATACATTTGTTGGTTTTTAGTGGGACTCTTACCCTGCGAGGAAAAGTCACGAAACATGACAGAATCCACTAACAAGAGTTTTATTAAGACGAGGAGAGAAGGATAGATGTGCACAGGCCTGTGGAAAGACACTTGTATGAAGGGGGCCAGGGGAACATGGTGCCGGCTTACAAAGGCTGAGCTGTGCCTGCGAACACAGGCCCATGTGGCTATTCCACACATGCACGTAGATCACATGGTTGCACTGCATGCTTTATGCAAACACGTGGCCATGGGGTCATGGGTCACACAGGATGTTTGACCCGGAAATGACTAGGTGGAAATGACTAAGTGTCCCACCGGGCATGCACGACCATGCCCAACTATGGGGGGCATGTTGGGAACTTCTATCATCCCGGAATCTTTGGTTTTATAAAAAAAAAATAGTGGATGAGTGGGTGTGGGGGATTGTTTCTCTCAAAAACTGCTTCCAGCTGACTGGTGGACATTAGTTGGTTCTTGGGGAATGGAGAGGGGAGCTTCTGAAGTCCTGGGATGATGGGCTGTCTGTCATCCGTTGCTTTGGAGTTGTCCATCCTTCGTCGCTGTGGCTGGGAACCTTTTGTCTGACAAGATACTGGTGACACAGAAAAAGCTTAGAGAGAAAAGAATCATCATCATCATTATTATTATTGGAGTGTTCCCAGACCAGGGGAGTTGGCACTTATCTGAGGTAGATAAGGCTGTTACTAAACCTTTCCAGAAGCTCCAACAGGCTCTTCTCCAGGCCCCAGTGCTTCACCTCCCAGACCTAATCCATCCCTTCTCCCTCTATGTAGCAGAGAAGGGAGGATCTGCCCTTGGAACTCTAGGTCATCAGCTGGTACCCTCCTTTGCACCTGTAGCCTATCCGTCAAAGAAGTTAGACCTTACCAGTCAGGGCTGGGCACCTTGCATCCGTGCCTTAGCAGCTGCTGAGCTTCTTAATCGGGAATCAAAGAAGCTAACCTTTGGGTCACCTATTACTAAATAGTTACAGTTACAATCCTCTGGAATCTTAGCTAGGGGCATATTAGGATAGGACAACTATTGGAGTAATCTCTGTGATTTACTGATTACCTATGGTCTGGACATCTAGAATATGTTTCTTGTTTGATGTTGTTCTTGTTGATTGTAGTTCCATTCTTGTTTATGTTATTGCCTTTTCCCCCCTCTGGACAATACTTGATAATTATTCTTATTGTATACAGTTTTGTATTAAGGTCATAACCTTCTTAATTAGACAAAAATGGGGAAGTGTTGTGAGAAATCGATCTATTCAGCCAATGGTATTGGGGTGATTAGCCCTATGTCATAGTCTTGTCTGGATATGTGACCAGATAAGAACTGAGGAGGAGGGTCAAGCTATCTCTCTGGGATGTGGAACGTTTCCTGACACCACAGTTAGGTGACTGGTATGGAGCTTTCCCCATCCTTCCCTGGTGGACGAGGAGGCAGTGGTGCCGCTTCATTCTGTATTCGTGAGTGTGTTATCCCATTTCATCCCTTAATAAATTATTGACCAGACTTCCATGGGTTCTCACTTCACCGGGGTCTTGCCCTGAGAGTACCACATCCTTTATTCCATTCAGCATTAGGCCTTTCTTTAAACTTCAAATCTCCTTGAGCGTAAGACTTGGCTTCAACATTACATCCCCTGGTGCTCTTTTTTACAGTCAATATTAGGTAGTATTGAAATCTCTGCTAATGACATTCACCCAAAACTCTTTGTTTTCACTTTCAGCAGATTTTTAGTCCATTTCCATACATGCCCTCCCAAAGTGGAGTATGGTGGTGAACAAGTATAAAGTAGCTCTCAGCAGGATGGGAAAGGAGGAGCCAGTTCAAGGTCAGCTCTGGCTATGCAGGGAGATGTAGCCCGAAGGTTGCTCTGGTTCTGCCTGGCCCTGTGGTTGGGATAAATCTCTCCCACCTGTGTCCTGCAGCTGCTTGGTCCCAAGTAAATACACAGAGACTTGAATTATTTACAAATTGTATGGCCTTTGGCAGGCTTCTTGCTAGCCAGCTATTATAACTTAACCCATTTCTATTAATCTGTAAGTTGCCATGTGACCATGGCGTTACCAGTCTGCTGGCATCTTGCTTCTCCTTGAGTGGCGGCTGGTGTCTCCCCTGACTCTGCCTTTCTCTTTCCTGTCTCTCTCCTTGGATTTCCCGCCTGCTTCTAAGCTGCCTTGCCATAGGCCAAAGTAGCTTATTTATTAACCAATGGGAACAACATATATTCACAGTGTACAGAAAGACACCCCCCAGCAGGGAGATCTGTCATAATTTAAAACATTTCATTCTTATACAAAAATAATTTGAGGGCAGAACTTTAAATTGAGATTTATTTTGCCTCATAATTTGAAAATAGTATTCAACTGTTCTGACTTCAGTGGTCCCTAATAGAAATCCATGAATTTGCACAGAAGATAAAACCACCTCTTCCCTAAGATTTTTCACTTGGTCTCAAGAATTGTCACAAATCAAATAAATAGTAAAAATATGTAGGAATAAATTTACCATAAATGTTAAGGAATGTAATGGCTAAGAAGCAGCTCCATTTCAAACTGAGTTTCAAATTAAATTATTGTGTAAAAAGGAAATACCTAGGACTCAGCAGAACCTTAGTCTTAGTCTAAAGATTTTTAATCACAGGATGCCTAGACCACAATCCTAAGGTCTGTCCCATCAGCAGTTGAGTCTTGACGGCAACCTAAGGAGGAGACTGATCTCAGAGCCACCTGCCTCATCTCCAGAAATTGTTTCCCCTTCCCTTATTGTGTAATTGTTATCCTAAAATATTAACCAGACACTCACTCTGCTTCTGTACTCTCCCTTAACTGTTCAGAAAAACAAAACAAACACACACACACACACACACACACACACACACACACACACACATACACACACGATAATTCCTCACGTAGCAGAAGAATCCTCAAGAATTTAAACAGTTGAAAGACTCCAGCGGTCTACCCCTTCTGCAGCAGTTCTCATATTGTGTCATAACTGTTCTCAGTTGTCACAACATTGCTATAAATAAAATAAACTTCTTTACTTTGAAGTTGGAGTTTTGTCTGGTGGTCTTGAACTCTGAAACAGAGGTATACAAGAGCACTTACAAGGAAATGAAACACCACGTAGAATCTTTACACACTGAACTGGTGAGCGGATGAGGATGTGATAAGCATGGCATCCCAGTTTCTTTCGTTTTACAAAATGAACAAGCCAGATGTGTAGCTAGAGTTTTCCTGCCTGGCCCACAGTCAGGACAAATCTCTCTGACCCGCCAGTCCCACAGCTGCTCAGACCCAACCAAGTAAACACAGAGACTTATATTGCTTATAAACTGTATGGCCGTGGCAGGCTTCTTGCTAACTGTTCTTATATCTTAAATTAATCCATTTCTGTAAATCTATACCTTGCCACATGGCTTGTGGCTTACCGGCATCTTCACATGCTGCTTGTAATGGTGGCAGCTGGCAGTGGCTCCCTCTGTCTTCCTGTTCTCTCAATTCTCCTCTCTGTTAGTCCCGCCTATACTTCCTGCCTGGCTACTGGCCAGTCAGTGTTTTATTTATTTATTGACCAATCAGAGCAACACATTTGACATACAGACCATCCCACAGCACTTCCCCTTTTCTTCCTTTCTTTTTTTTTTTTTTTTTAGAAAAGGAAGGTTTTAACTTTTACACATATCACTCTATATAAATAAAACACTGATGGCAATTGGCCAGGCAGGAAGTATAGGCGGGACAAGGAGAGAGGAGAATGCTGGGAAGTGGAAGGCTGGGTCGGAGAGACCTGCCAGCCACCACCATGACTAGCAAGATGTAAGGTACCGGTAAGCCACGAGCCACGTGGCAACTTATAGATTAATAGAAATGGGTTAATTTAAGATAGAAGAAGTAGATAACAAGAAGCCTGCCACGGCCATACAGTTTATAAGTAATATAAGTGTCTGAGTTATTATTTTATACATGGGTTGTGGGACTGCAGGGCTTGGTGGGACCTGGAGAGAAGCTCTCCAGCTACACAGATGGCTCTATATTCTAGTCAAAACTTTAAAATGCCCATTCCTGGATTTAAAAAAAATTATGACAATTGGGCTGGACAGGTGACACAGCTGTGAAAAGCACTTGCTGCTCTGGCAGAGGATCTGAGTTTGGTTTCTAGTATTTTCATGGCAGCCCCCAATGGCCAGTAGCTCCAGTAAGGGGTCCAAGCCCACACCTGGCCTCTGTAGCTACTGAATGTTCATAGTGTCATAGCACACGTGCGAATACTTTGATAGGCCTCGTCCTCCTGCCCTTAAAACTGACAGGGCTAATCCACAGCATTCCAAATGTCTCACTTCTTTGGCCAACATTCTAGCGCACTTTGTGATGATGACATTTTTTTCTCCGTAATGGCAGTTTTCTAAGACACTTTTGTAAAGTTGTAGAACCTGGTCATTCTCAACTACTTTTGGGTAGGAGGGCACTGAACTAGTGGCCTGCTTCTAATTCAGTGGCAATTTTACTCCATAACTCACTGCAATATTACCTTCACATCCTAAACAGGTCATGTAACTTTCCCAAGGAAGGTCCTACACACTGTCATGAGTTAATAATAAATTTTGACTGCCCAGGATTATACCTGTTCAAGAAGAAAACTGTCATGTACAGCCTTTTCTGAAAAGGAAGGTGGCTCTGAAAAGAGCCGTTTGTTTCAAATTATTGAGCACAGTCCCTTGTTCTGGGAGTCACTTGCTCTGGGCCTTGTGGTGGCTCTCGGTCTTCTTGGGCAGCAGCACGGCCTGGATGTTGGGCAGGACGCCGCCCTGCGCGATGGTCACGCGGCCCAGCAGCTTGTTGAGCTCCTCGTCGTTGCGGATGGCCAGCTGCAGGTGGCGCGGGATGATGCGCGTCTTCTTGTTGTCGCGGGCCGCGTTGCCGGCCAGCTCCAGGATCTCGGCCGTCAGGTACTCCAGCACGGCCGCCAGGTACACTGGTGTGCCAGCCCCGATGCGCTCGGCATAGTTCCCTTGGCGAAGGAGCCTATGGACACGACCCACGGGGAACTGCAGGCCGGCCCTGAAAGAACGGGACTTCGCCTTCGCGCGAGCCTTGCCGCCCTGCTTTGCACGTCCAGACATCGTTCTCCAAAAGCCTTAAGACGAAGGTAAGCAAACTAGCGCTTCCAGGCCTATTTATAGTCTGATGGAAGGTCATAATTGCCACCTGATTGGCTGGTTGATAATGGACTAGCCAATCAGGAAGCGCCACTTGAATTCCCCTTATTTGCATGTGCAGAGCCCTTATTACCCAATCAGATAACGTATGCTCATACGTCATTTGAGGTCCACACCTATAAATACCACTCTTCTCAGTTTAAAAATAGACTGTGTGTTCTCAGCAGTTAGAACTCCTTTGAGCCGTTGGGGGTGTGAAAGGTTACTTTCACGATGCCAGAGGTGTCAGCAAAGGGCACTACCATTTCCAAGAAAGGCTTCAAGAAAGCGGTCACGAAGACTCAGAAGAAGGAGGGTCGGAAACGGAAGAGATGCCGTAAAGAGAGCTACTCCATCTACATCTATAAAGTGCTGAAGCAGGTGCACCCGGACACCGGCATCTCCTCCAAGGCCATGAGCATCATGAATTCCTTTGTGACAGACATCTTCGAGCGCATCGCGGGCGAGGCGTCGCGCCTGGCGCACTACAACAAGCGCTCGACCATCACGTCCCGGGAGATCCAGACGGCCGTGCGCCTGCTGCTGCCCGGGGAGCTGGCCAAGCACGCCGTGTCCGAGGGCACCAAGGCCGTCACCAAGTACACCAGCTCCAAGTGAGCGCGGACCTCACTGCAACCCAAAGGCTCTTTTCAGAGCCACCCACCTCTTTGGGCAAGAGAGCTGTGCTTAGTTGGTGGTCCTAGTGCTGCACCTGGGCGTATGGACGCTTGGCTAAATAGGACCTGGCCCAGGCTGCCGTTAAGGGACTTTCACTTGACATGGGAACGGTTTCTCAAGGGTGGTTTGGTTTTCAGAGGAGGACCACATAATCCCAAAGCCGTTTGAGGCCCGAAGCCGAGGGCTTTCTGGCCTAATGTCTTCGGTCCAGTGAGGGTTCTAGGATTTAGTTTTGCTGGAAAAACCAACGGTAGGTAGGGGCCATCTTGCAGACACAAATGCTTCCTAGTGGAATATGTTAGCGGAATCAACTGACCAACGGCAGTAACGGGATTCCGTGCTCCTGCCAAAATGGCCGCCTCGGCCTATGCCTTGGTTGGCCAGTACCATCTCTAGGCAGAGTGTAGCTGCCCCAGCTTTCAGATCCTTGCCAATTTTGTGACCACTGTTAATGCACACTCCCAATTACCCAGCGATAGTGAGGACTATTTAGGGGAAAAGCCAGAAAAGGCTCCTGTCTTCAAACCAAACCTGACATAGGTTTTACGTCATATATAGTCTGGCTGCAGTAATAGAAAGATGTTAGCTGACTAGGCTGGGGTATGCTCAACGGGACCAGCAAGGGCAGAAAGGTTCAACTAGGAAGAGTCCTGCTCCACTGCCCAGATCCCATCTTTACAGTAGTCTGTACATTATACACTTGTAATGCCTTACCCTTATATTTTCAGATAATATATCTGAAAGTAGTAATTGTTTTACTGCCTTCCATAGCTTCCCCAAACGGTGCCTCCGCTGGGCACTTCGTTACTGCTCTATTGTTTTGAAGAGACATAGGACCAAGACAACTCTATAACAGGAAGGAAGCACGTAATTGGTAGCTTACTTAGTTTTAGAGGGTTAGTCTATGATCATCATGGCAGGAAGCAGACAGACATTGTGCTGGAGCAGTAGCTGAGATCTTTACATCCTGATCTGAAGACAGGAAGGAGAGAGAGAGAGAGAGAGAGAGAGAGAGAGAGAGAGAGAGAGAGAGAGAGAGAGAACACGCCTGGGCTGTACTTTCGAAGCCTCAAAAATCCATCCCCAGTGAAACACTTCCTCCAGTAAGGCCACACCTCCAACAAGGCTACACCTCCCAATTCTTCTATTCTTCCCAAACAGTTCCACTCCTTGGTGACTAAACATTTAAATATATGAGCCTATGAGGCCATTCTCACCACAGGGAACCAAGAGTTCAAACACATGAGCAAATGGGAGACATCTCACACTCAGACCATTACAAGAGTCCACTCCACAACACAGATGACCTCATTTCAACATTCTTGAAACTACATCCGTTTCTAAGCATGTCGATACTTAGAGGGTGAGGCATAAGCATTCTGTCTGTAAACAGTTTAATCCATGGCACTTCACATCTTAAACCTGACCCTTAGCATTTAGCCTCACATAAAAAATGTCAGAGCACATGAATCAGGAGTATTTTACAATAAATTACAGATAGTGCACAGCCTTCTTTGGTCTTATAAAGTAACCTGCCCCAAATTTTCAATGCCATTTCCTTCATTAAAAAATGGTTGAGACAACTTTCTCCCTTGTGTTTACATCACTCCAGAAACTCTGTGTTACTGGGGACTTCCTTTATCATGTGCAATCACTCACACATGCACACTCACACACCCTGCTCACTCAGTGAGCAAATGTTATGAGACTAGGGAAAGGAACACAGTTTTTATTAAGAACTTTTTGGAAAGGAAAACAAGGAGAACTAAGTGGAGGTGCGTCTGACCCAACCCCACAGTATGGGCCAATGATAACAGCGTGTAATGTCTGTGCAATGTAGACATGTAAGATGGATAGCCCCTCTGGTCCTGTTCCTTCAGGGAGAGCGCGTTTCTATTGCTATGATAAAACTCTTACCAACAGCAACTTGAGAAAAGTGCTTATTTCATCTTATAGTGGTAGTTCATCATGAAGAGAATTCAAGGCAGGAACCTGCAGGTAGGAACTGAAGCCGAGATCATGGAGGAATGCTGGGAACTGGCATGCTCAGCTTTTTCTTATACAACCCAGAACCACCAGCCCAGGGTAGCACAGTACTCTGGGCCCTCCCACATCAATCACTAATCAAGAACACATCCCACAGACTTGCCTACACAAACCAATCTGATGGAGGCATTTTCTCAAATGTAGGTCCTCTTCCCAAATAACTGTGTCAAGTTGACAAAACCAACCAGGACAAATGGTATGTCTACACAGTACTATTCAGTGATTGGAAAAGAAAAAGGAACAATTGCTGCACATAACAAGATGGTGAATTTCAAGCTATGCTTCCAAGTGACAGAACAAGCCTGAAAATCTGCCAGTGTTTCAGAGGCAGACACAACAGATATTTGCTGCCTCCAAGTGTTTCATTGTGGCAGCTGGGATCCCTGATTACAGACAACACATGCTTCTATACATGGACCTTCAGATGCCCTGTCTGTTATCTCTTTGCTCTCACAGCTAAGCACTCAGGAGTTCCCCTCATAGACATCTCACTGTGTACAAAAGTACAAGGCTTTTCCCCTGTGAATTAAAAAATACATTTAAAAATTATGTGTGTGTATGTATAGTTATGTGGATATGTGCATGTGTGTATGTACAGTATATATGTGCATGTGTATGTATGTACGTGTGTGTATGTATAATATGTGTGTATGTACATGTGTATGTACAGTATGTGGGTATGTGCATGTGTGTGTATGTACCATATGTAGGTATGTGCATGGGTGTGTATATGTATGTGAAGAAAGAGTTCAGGCAATGAAGAGTGGTTCACTCAGAATCCTCTAACTGAAACATATAACCTATATTCTCTCCCATTAGTACTGAGGAACACAAAGGATCGTGTCATAAATGTGAGCCAAGCACAAATTATGAAGGAATGCAAACTCAGACAAACTGTTGGTTTCCAGCACAAATGATTTGAAACGAGACCTTTACATTCCACTTCAATCTGCTTTGTAACTCATTGGAGACCCAGGTGAATGCACAGCGTCTCCTCAGAATCCTGGTGCTGCAGCCTGGGCTCAGCAGCTTCAAGGGTGCTGACCTACAGGGTATAAGTTCCCCTACATGTTGCCAACAGAGAAAAAAAATCTTCCTCTCTGGTCCCATGGCAGGCTTCACCCCAAACCTGCAGCTCTGGGACCTTCTGCCCTTTGTCTCTGGTGATGCTAATTACTGAGAGAGGCTTGGAAAATGTCAAACCCCACCCCCCACATGGACAATCTAGCCTGACTTACCTGGGATCTGATTTTTCCCTAAAATACATGACAGTTCAGTTGGATATTTAGAGATACACTTGAATCGATTAGGAAGCAGTTCTGCCTGGTGGGCCTGTCACATCAAGCGTCACTGCTAACATCCATTTTGTTATCCAATCCACGAAGTCCAGACATACCATCAAAGTTAAAAGTATGCTGATATGGGTGGGATGTCTTTCTGTATGCTATAAATATGTGTTGCTCCCATTGACTAATAAAGCTGCTTTGGCCTATGGCAAGGCAGGATCAGAGCCAGGCAGGAAATCCAAGCAGAGATACAGGGAGAAGAAGGGCAGAGTCAGGGAAAGACACCATCCAGCCACCCAAGAAGCAAGATGCCCGCAGACTGGTGATGCCACAGCCACATGGCAATACATAGATTAACAGAAATGGGTTAATTTAAGTTGTAAGAGCTAGTTAGTAATAAGCCTGAGCAATAGTCCAAGCATTTATATATAATATTAAGCCTCAGAATGGTTATTTACAAGGGGCAGCAGGACAGGGTAGGACAGAAAAAGCCCTGTTTACAAATGGCGCCCAACGTGGAGCTCGTACATCCACATAAAACCTGAAAAAGCTTTAAAAAGGTTCTAGTGCACAGAAATGGAGCCACACTGGGCTTCCTAATTGCTCATGCCAGCTGAGGTGCCCATGAAATGGAGCTGGCTGCCAACCACCATGAGCCAAGCCACATGGTGGGCTTCCTCAGTCTCTCACAGGGGACACAAAACAGAGAGGCTTCTCTCAGCTGCTGCCTGTGGGCTTAAGCTATCAGTGCAAGCTCTGGCAGCGAGCTTCAGGCAGGTTAAGGTTTTTTCTCCTAAAGACAAAGGGTTAAAGATACACAATAAAAACAGATTCAGACAAAAAGGCCTCTAAATGGGCCAGGATATGTTTAAAAGATATGCTTAGGTTTGAGAGAGAAAAGAGAAAAAAATATATATATAGCCTTAAATTAAAATAATAAAATAAAATAAAGAAAATGAGCCACATGAGTATGGAAAATGCACAAAAAATCTGGATTTTATATATAATATTAATAATAATATATATTGTCTTTAAGATTTTTAACTGCTATGAGACATTTGATTATAAATATTGCTGGGTTAATCCAACTTATATATTTAAAAAATGTTTTAACTTCAAAATTTAAGTCAAAAGATAATACTTTTGGAAAGAGGTTCTATTTTTATTTCCACAGGAAACTAAAGATTGTGGATTCATTCAAAATTAAAAATGATCAGATTTGACTGAGAAAAACTGCCTGAAATCCTGTCTAAAGACATGAATAGCCGGGCGTTGGTGGTGCACGCCTTTAATCCCAGCACTCGGGAGGCAGAGGCAGGCAGATCTCTGTGAGTTCGAGGCTAGCCTGGGCTACCAAGTGAGCTCCAGGAAAGGCACAAAGCTACACAGAGAAACCCTGTCTCGAAAAACCAAAAAAAAAAAAAAAAAAGAAAGACATGAATAAATAAACCTAAAAAAAAAAAAAAAAAACTACAAGATACTTGATTTATGCTTTACCTGCTCAGACATAAAACAAAAAAATATCTTTAACTGGCTTATACACAATGCACACTTTATATTTATATTAATATATATATGTATGTATATATATATATATATATATATATATATATATATATATATATATATAAAACCTTTAAAATTTATATATTTTCAGAACAAGGTGACCAGACACCAATAAAAATAGCCCAGGTGATCCAACATCAAAAACAGCTTCAAGGCTGCTGGCTGAGATGATCCAGCCTCACAGACTACTCCAGTCAGGACTTGAGCAGAATCCTAAATTTTCTCAGGGTCTCCCAAAGATTACCAGTGCCCCTAGTCAGCAGGAAATAATCTAAAAAACTATGCCCACATTCCCAAAAATAGTTCATGCAACTCATTTAAAAATATAATATATAATTAAAATTACAATTTTATTTATATAAATATCAAACTTAGAGTCATATTAATCAGATTTTCTAGACATACAGAGATATATTTCAAATAAATAAGTAATGTTCAAACACTTTAAAGACCTACAAAATATGGCATTTCAAATGTTCTAATATATTGGATTTTTCATGGCAATGAGACACATCTGCTCCTGGCAACACCAATTTATTTCACAAAAGGATGATGGACATCAAAGAAACTTCATAGGAGTTTACTTTCATTATGGCAAAATTAGCCATTTGGGCAAGAAGCTGCTCCTGCCTGGACTGCTTGACAGTATGTTGTATAAACTGGACATGCGGGACCCGCAGGAAAGTGACTGCTGAACTTTGCCAAAACAAGGTGGAATGGTCCTTCAGGATTCCTGCTTCACAGAAGAAACTGCCAGACATTCTACAGGGCACAGAAAAAAACAACTGATGAACTTTGCCAAAATAGATGGAATACTCCTTCAAATTTCCTGTTGCACTAAAATGTCTGCCAGATACTCTAGGCCTATAGGCTGAAGATGGATACCCCAACATTGCAAAGAAACTTTGGGTGACTGCCCAGGCAACCAGATGTCTCTGTCATTTCTAGAATTTTGGAAGTTGCTTACAATATACTTCCTGTTTATTCAGATAATATATCTTTCTGAGGAGGTCTTTGATGAAATTGAAGACTAAATAATTATAATTTTCCTTAATTATGATAAAAGATAAATTAGATATGAAACTTCAGACTCACAAAATAGGATAGATGATAGAATATTTTCTTTAATTCTGCCAAATACAAATAGACTAGATATTGTAACTATAATTCTTGCTTGATAACTTTTACTACATATAATTTTAATATGTTAAAATGAAAACTTTCCTTTTTGGTTAGATAGAAAGGGGGAAATAATGTGGAATGTCTTTTGTATGCTATAAGTATATGTTGCTCCCATTGGTTAATAAATAAAGCTGATTTGGTCTATGGCAAGGCAGACTAAGAACCAAGTGAGAAATCAAAGCAGAGATACAGGGAGAAGAAGGGTGGAGTCAGGGGAAGACGTCATCCCAAGGAGCAAGATGCCAATAGACAGGTAACACCATGGCCACATGGCAATACATAGATTAATAGAAATGGGTTAATTCAAGTTATAAGAGCTAGTTAATAATAAGCCTGAACAACGGATCAAATATTTATAAATAATATTAAGTCTCTGAATGATTATTTACAAGGGGCAGCGGGACAGGGCAGGACAAAAAAGCCTCCATTTACAGTATGCAGCCCTTCAGAGTGTGGGGTGGCTCACGAAAGAGCCTTTGACTTGTGAACCTGATGTGGCCATCGGCCGGTTTTATTAGGCCACTGTGGATGACTTTCACTCTTGGACATGGGCTAAGCACAAGGCCACGTCCATCTCCCCCACCACTGCAGGGAGATGCTTGTGGATACGTGCCAGGCACAATGCCATGTGCTGTGCCAGGCAATGTGGAGTTGCCCAGAGCTTGGTATCCCGATAAGGCCCCTTTCAGTGAGACGTAGACTATGACTGGCCTCCCCAGCCACACTGAGCGCCAGCAGCCTTCTGGAGTACTTTGTGGCAAGCCTGGCATGGCTGGCATGAGAGTACCTAAAGACAGCAAAAGGTGAGCAAAGCCTGGCGTTGGTGGAGCATGCCTTTAATCCCAGCTCTTAGGAGACAGAGGTAGACAGATCTCTGTGAGTTCGAGGGCAACCTGGTCTATAGAGTGAGTTCCAGGACAGCCAAGGCTACACAAGGAAACCCTGTCTTCAAACAGGCAAATAAACAAAGTGAATGGAATCTGAGCTGGAGTGAGGTGTGAGGTTCACAGTCACCAAGGTCACACGACCAGATGCAGGTATGTAAATGAGGCAGTACTGGTAAGGTTCTGGGGTTACTAAGAGACTAACAGCACCCACGAAGTCAGAAATCTGGCCTTAGCGTCACAGTGGGCACCCACGAAGTCAGAAATCTGGCCTTAGTGTCACAGTGGGCACGAAATGTGTCTTAACAGTCACCCATTTTCTGTTATTTTTGTTGTAACAGCTACTTTCGTGGGGAAAGACACATGCCCAGGCTAAGTCCCATCTGCAGTGAGGGGCCTGCCGACTCTAAGCCATGTTCAACAAGACCAGTTTTGTTCTGGGGTGCAGGCGTGAAAGACTGGGTGAACAGCCAGGCTGAGTGAGATTCAGAGAGGGTCTGCAAGGCGTTAGAACAGAAGATGGTCCCCTTTTCTGTCTGCATTCAAGTGGCAGACATCAGGACAAGCTCAAGCTGTGACTAGAGACCATTGCTAGGAATGATGCCTTCTCCAATGTGCAGACACTAAGCCATCAGCACTCGGTTCCAAGCTAGCGAACACCTCCCACGTGGCAAAGGCCAGCGAGTGACCTGGACTTCCAAAGGGAAAAACAGGAAGCCGAAACGAGACTCTTGTTAGAGCCGCTCACGCTTCTCATAAAGAGCGTGGCTGGATTGCAGGGTCACGGAGGAGTTGATTATCAGCCATAAGTTTAAGAGACCACAGCTTTCACACAGTAACGGGACTGTAGGGAGAATTTAGTACTGGTGGAAGGAGTGTCTGAAGGGGTTTTCTCTCCAGTGATCCAAGGCTGTAATTTATGGTTTTGGATGGTACAGGTCGAGGCAGGTAAAACAGTGGTTGGACCAGGTCCCCGGTGGGAGCAGGTTCCCGGTTGTGATGTCATTATAGGGGGAAAGAATGAGATTAGTGGATGTTGCTGCGCCGACCTATATAGTTCCTGAGAAAAAGGAAGAAGATGTGCGATCCTGTTTGGGAGCCTTCCGGTATTCTAAGGGTAAAATAACTGTGAATGATTGGATTCAGAATGAAAATAAATTGCTAAGTTTTTTTGGAGAGCGGAGGTACACAGGATGAGTTATGTGCTAAGCACCTCTAGTGCAAGCATCATTATTGTCTTCTATCCAAGATTTTTCAGGAATAATAGGGTATCCTGCATCTGTAACTGTAACATGTAAACAAAACCATGAAAGACACATGTAAATCTTTGCTACAGGTGAAGCTATTTAGTAAAATAATAGTTACATTTCTTTGTAATATGCAGAGGTTATTATCTCAAGAAAAACATTTTAATAGTGAAATGGGCATAACAGGGGGCTCTGGTGCCAGGAACACTGGACACTGAAGACTGAGCAGCGAGAGAGAGGTGAAATGCTCTGTGATGATGATACACACAGTGGTCAACAGCCACAGAAAGGACCAGTCACGCAGCAGCAAGCACATTATGAAACAGCAAAACTCTGCCATGTCAAGCTACAGAAATTCCCCTGAATGTCACAAAGTTAACAGTTGTCTTAATACTCAGGTCTGTGGAGTTAAACCCAAACCTACAGAACTGAGCATGAGACACATCTGAGGGAAATAATGAAATCTGAGAGGCTCATGTAAAAAGAATTGGAACATGAATTGAGGGATTGTTTTAAAATTCTAGGGGTATAGTTTTAAAGAATGTGAACATATTTAAAAATAATGATGGAATGCAAGTTTCTCAAAAAATAGAAAACGATGAACATGAATCTAGAAAGCGATGGGGCACAAGGAGGCCAGGAGGAAACCAAAGTCATGGATGGACTAACATCCTCATACGAGCTTCCATGGCTCACTCTCATACGCTTAAGGAAAGGACAAACGTTCCAGTGGGATGGTTCCAGATTGTGCAAACCCAATTTTTGTTGTTTTAGAAATATATAAGATCCAATAAAATCTATAGAGTGCTGACCACAGTGCTGACCCTGTGGAGCACAGGACGGCCTCAGTTACGAGAATCTGCAAATCTTCCTTTAATATGAATGGGTCCCATAAAAAACAAATACAAACAGACAGACAAACAAACAAACAATAATGGCAAACCAGGGTCGGTCAAGGAACATACAGCTGCTTGAATATTGTGTAAGATGCAAATGTCAATCACTTTATAAAACTAAGGGAAAACAAACCCATTTCAGACTCAGTAGACATTTACAAACTATTTGATAGACTGAGTTCCATAACTCTGAGTCTGCTGTCTGGTCTATGTCAACTTGACACACAAGCTAGAGTTATCTGACAGGAGGGAACCTTAGTTGAGAAGATGCCTCCATAAGATCAGACTGTAAGGCATTTTCTTAATTAATGATTGATGGGGGAAGACCCAGCTCAAGGTGGGTGGTGCCATCCCTGGGCTGCTGGTCCTGGGTTCTATAAGAAAGCAGGCTGAGCAAGCCAGGGAAAGCAGTCCAGTAAGCAGCGCCCCTCTGTCGCCTCTGCATCAGCTCCTGCCTTCAGGATTCTGCCCTTTTTGAGTTCCTGTCCTGACTTCCTTCAACAATGAACAATGCTGTTGAAGTGTAAGCCAACAAGCCCTTTCACTCCTACTTGCTTTTCGGTCATGGTGTTTTGTCAAAGCAATAGAAACCCTAACTAAGACACTGGGAAAGACACCTGTAGTTATTACAGGACTTTCTCCATCACTAGTAATATCCTAGCATGTCAGACAAATCTTTGAAAAGGACATTAACAATATGTAGCACCTCAGAAAGAAAAAAATAACATTAATGTCCATGACTTTTGAGGTGTAATGCCACACAGAGCCCCAAAAGTCACATTGGAATCAACTTTCCTCTTCAGGGCCATGCATGCTTTCTGAGAAGAACTGTGGTTGGGTTTCAAAAAAAATATCATCCCGGTAAATAACATGTATTTGACATAATAATTGTGCTCACTTCAAAATGTTAGTGTTGCTCTCTCTCCAGTTCATAAAAATTACTATATGGGAGAAATTTACATTTTTGGGTAGTATTGGTTGTTTTTCATTTAAAAAGTGTGAAAGCTATGGTAAAGAGTCAAAGAAATGGAATGTTCTAGTGTGATGGGGCTGGGGCGGGGGAGGAAGGGGATTAAAGACAAATGAAATTGGGAACAGACAAGGACAGATAAGACTGGCTTGTGCAAGCCAGGGGAGAGCATAAGTGTGTCTGATTACTCTCCAGTGAGGGTGGATGAGGAGCCGAGGGATTAGGGTGAATGTCCCTAATGTCTGTTTATGAAAAATCCGGAAGAGGGAACGCCTCGCCGATAAACATCAAAGCGGGGACATCGAAGCGGGGACCAATTCAGACATGCACAATGTATAGCAGGGTTGAAAGGTTTGTAAAAATTGTTTTTACCACAACACAACCTAAGAAACACAGTTTATCATAAGACTAAGTCCCAGAAATACATGTATATGAGTAACAGGTTTAAAAAAAAAAGTTTTCCAGGACAATATACTACAGTGGAAGGGTCCTAAAACTGCTATTCTGAATCATTCCGTTTCGTCCTATTGCTGCTCATCAGTTGGGCCAGGAAAGGAACTCTAGTCACCCAGTCCCCGAGGCTGGTTCAGAGGACAGGAGCGTGACACAAGCTAAGCCACTAGATCTTCCAGAGATTGTGGGACACGTGGTTGGAAGGGACACAGTGGTGGCGTACAGGGCAACTGAAGACTTCGGAAAGACGAGCAGAGCTGCCCCTCTTACGGCAAGAGTGGTAGTGCTTGTTACAAAAAGGAAAGTGATGTAAGACTCAGAAATGTTGTGGCTGTTGGGAGAAAGGGTGGAGGACTGTGGGTATCAGATCCTCCCAGAAGATGCCTTCCATCCCAGCAGCCTCTCCTCATGTAGCAAGTGCATCTCAGGAGCTGTCCTTTCCATGGCTCTTCCCTGTTTCTTTAATCTGTTTCAAGCAGGCCCTTGCATCGATGCACATCTCTCAGACAAACCCGAGCAACAGCTTTGAACTTAGTATGCTGAAAGCGACACCCAGGACCGTGGTCAACTGAAATCTTTCTGCTCTGCCTTGTTCTTAATTAGAGTAGACCACAGGGATAAGCTGAGAGTAAGGAGGAAGCACGGATTTAAGCTGACAGATGGATTTGTCTCTGTATCTGGTACCAGAAGGCAGTCGGAGGAAAAGTTCAGAATCAAACAAGAACAAGAAGGCATGGTTGATCTTTTGAGGAGACTGGTGCGTTCTCCTGGTTTCTTTGCTTGGGATTGTCAAGCCAAACCTCCAGTCTGCTGTTAGGAACCCAGGAGAGCAGTGGGATGCCCAGGCCTGCTCCAGTTCCTTTTCTGTGCTGTGGCCTCTGAAATCCTGAAACTCCTCAAAACTGACCACATGTAACTGTATCTGCCTTCGGGGTCCTACACAGCAGCAATAAAATCAACGTTCCATTGTTTCTACTGGACTTGTGCTTTCTGCTGCAGTCTCAACTCTCCAGTGAGAATCAGCTAGCAACACATGAGCATCATGTGACATGTATACTGTCACCATCGTGTTGGCTAGTGTCATAGGTCAACTTGACACAAGCTAGAGTTATCTGAAAGCAAGGAACCTTGACTGAGAAAATGCCTCCATAATATCAGGCTGTAAGGCATTTTCTCAATTGGTGATTGGTGGGGGAGGGCCCAGCCCATTGTGGGTGGTGCCATCCCTGGGTTCTATAAGAAAGCAGGCTGAGCCAACCATGTGAAGTTAGCCAGTAAGCAGCACCCCTCCATGACCTCTGCATCAGCTCCTGCCTCCAGGTTCCCACTCTGTTTGAGTTCCTGTCCTGACTTCCTTCAATGACGGACTATGATGTGGAAGCATAAGCCAAATAAACCCTTCCCTCTCCAACTTGCTTTTGGGTCATGGTGTTTCACCACAGCAATAGACACCCTGCCTAGGGCAACCATCATATGCTATCCAGTGACATGATTCTGGTAACAAAAGCTAAGCCTGCTGCTTTGGCTGAATGGTCACAGCCTTGCTGACACTTTCCCTCTTAAATATGTAGCAAGATTAGGGACTTAATCAATGAATGTCCTCCCCATTACCTCAGAGAAATCTAAGTATTGTGTCATATAAGAGGCCTCATTCTTAATTTCTCTCTTCAGAACTGGACCAGAATAACAAACTCAAATGCAGTCACCTGCTGTGGGAGGATCCTTCTGTACACTGTGAATGCATGTTGCTCTCATTGGTTGATAATAAAAGCTGATTTGGCTTATAGCCAGACAGAATAAGGCTAGGCAGAAAAACCAAATGGAGATATAGAGAGCAGGAGGTGGAGTCAGGAGAGACGCTGCGAGCCACCCAAGCAGTAAGATGTGAAGGGACCAGCAAGCCACAGGCCACGTGGCAATACATAGATGAATAGAAATGGGTTAATTTAAATGTAAGAGCTAGTTAGTAATAAGCCTGAGCCGTTAGCCAAACATTTAAATTAATACAAGCCTCTGTGTGACAATTTGGGAAGTGGCTGCTGGGTATTTGGGAGTTGCTGGCGAGACAGAAACTTCCCTCTGATTACATATAGTGTTCCAACATGATGCACATATATCCACATAAAGCCTGAAAAAACTTAAAAGAAAAGGTTCTAGATACAAAAAAAACAGAGCCAACATAGCAGATTCCGGCCACAGTACACAGAGGTATCTCCAAGCCAGATGTAGCTTTTGCTAATACAAACGAAAAGGGTTAAGATACACAGTAAAAAACAGATTTAGACAAAGAGGCCTCTAAATGGGTCACGGTGCATTTAAAAGATGTACAAAGGCTTGAGAGAGAAAGGAGAAAGAATATATATAGCCTTACATTAAAAATATAGTTTTAAAATAATAAAATAAAGTCCTTAAAGGGGGAGTATAAAGATAATGAGCCATGTGAGGATGGAAGATTCACAGCAAGTCTGGATTATGTATGTTGTTGCATTTTGTTTGGATTTTTTTTTACTGTTAATAAGCTAACTGCTGAGTGACATTTGATTATAAAAGCTGCTTAATTAGATATGTTACTTTAGGAAATAGGTTCTGCTTTTATTTCCATAGAAAATGAGAAGCTATGGATTCATTCTGTGTTAATTAAAGTCAGGTTTGATTGAGGAAGACTCCCTGAAATCCTGACTACAGACATGGGAAAATAAACCTAAAGTAACTACAAGACACGTGACATATATTTTACCTGCTTAGACATAAAACAAAAAATTATCTTTAGCTGGCTTATATACAATTCACAGTTTATATTTATATTAATACATACATACATATATATATGTTACCTTTAAAAGTTTATATATTTTCAGAACAAGGGGACCAATAAAAACAGATGGCTCAGATGATCCAACATTTCAATACACCTCTGTTACAGTTTCCTTTGAGTTCGTCATCTAAAACAACTTCAAGACTGCTGGCTGAAATGGAACAGCCACACAAAATACCCCAGTCAGGACTTGACCATAATTCTAAATTTTCTCAAGGTCCCCATAAGATTACCAGTGCCCCCAATCAACAGGAAGTATTCTAGAGAACTCTGCCCACATTCCTCAAAAATATATTATGGATGTTTGTCCTTGTTTGGGGGTTGGTTATAAATTGTTAATGGTTATAGTCAAACACTTTCTAAAGAGATATGATATAGGAATGATGGGGAAAAGGTAGATTATTGAATCTACTTTAATCCAAAAAACAACTGTTAATCTCAAAATATTTTACATTGTATGGATTTTAGTTTATTGATAGGCATTTGAAGTCAATTTTGTTATACTGTATGTATATTTCTACTCTTGATTAAGGTATTATGTTTATGCAGATCATTTAAAAATACAAACTAACAGTCATCTATAATAGTCAAACTTATAGCCATATTAGTTAGGTTTTCTAGATATACAAAGATATTTCAAGCCGGGCGTTGGTGGCGCACGCCTTTAATCCCAGCACTCAGGAGGCAGAGGCAGGTGGATCTCTGTGAGTTCGAGGCCAGCCTGGGCTACCAAGTGAGCTCCAGGAAAGGCGCAAAGCTACACAGAGAAACCCTGTCTCGAAAAACCAAAAAAAAAAAAAAAAAGAAAGAAAGAAAAAAAAAGAAAAAAAAAGAAAAAAAAGATATTTCAATTAGATAGGTAATCTTCAAACATTTCAAAGACCTATAAAATATGGTATTTTAATAACTTAGACTTTTCTTGACAGTAAGACACGTCTGCCAGCACCAAAAACTTCAAAAAGGATAATGGGCATCAAAGAAACTCCTCATGGAGTTTGCTTTCAATGTGGCAAGGCTAGCCATTTGAGCAATAAACTGCTCTTGCCTGGACTGCTTGACAGTATGTTGCATTACACTGGACATGCAGGACCCATAGGAAAGTGACTGCTGAACTTTGCCAACACAAGGCAGAATGGTCATTCAGGGTTTCTGCTTCACAGAAGAAACTGCTGGACATTCTGCAGGGCACAGAGGAAAGTGACTGATGAAGTTTGCCAATACAAGGCAGGACAGTCCTTCAAATATCTTGCTTCACTAAAATGTCTGTCAGATACTCTAAGCCTGTAGGCTGAAGGTGGATGTCCCAATGTTACAGAAGAACTTTGGGTGACTGTCCAGGCAGCCAGATGCCTCTGTCATTTCTAAAGTTTTTGAGGTTGCTTGCAATGCACTTCCTGTTTACTCAGGTAATAGTATATCCTCTGGGCTCTTTGATGGAGTTGAAGACTAGACAGTTATAATTACAGTTTTCCTTAGTTATGATAATAGGCAAAGTAGATATGAAACTTTAGACTCACAAAGATAGGGTAGATGATAGAGCATTTTCTTTAACTTTTCCAAATACAAATAGACTGGATATTATAACTGATTCTTACTTGACAACTTTTTTTGTTGTATATAATTTTACTATGTTAAAGTCAAAACCTTCCTTTTTGATTAGACAGAAAAGGGAAATACTGTGGGATGCCTTTCTGTATGCTGTGAATTGGTTGGTAATAAAGCAGTTTTGGCCAGTAGCCCAGCAAGATAAGATTAGGTGGTATGATCAAACTGAGAATGGAGATGAAGAAGGGTGGAGTTGGGGCAGATGCCAGTCAGCCACCAAGGAAGCAAGACATGTAGAGAATGAGGTAACAAGCCACGAACCACGTAGATAAAAAAATATGGGTTAATTTAAATGTAAGAGCTAGCTAGTAATAAGCCTGAGTCATTGGCCAAGCATTTATAATTAATATAAGCCTCTGAGTTGTAATTTGGGAAGTGACTGCCGGTTATAATCAGATATACACGACAGAAAGCTCCACTTCCAGTTCTAGTCAACATTATTACTGAAGTCTTTAAAAAAATGTATTTATGAATTTTTTGAGTGCTTTATCTGCATGTTTGCCTACATGCCAGAAGAGGGCATCAGATCCCAATATAGATGATGTGAGCCACCCTGTGGTTTCTGGGAATTGAACTTAGGACCTCTGGCAGAATAGTCAGTGCTCTTAACCACTGAGTCATCACTCCAGCCCTAAGATAGAAAAGTCTTAAATGGAATGACTACAAGGCAATCAAAGGACAAATTTAGAGCCAAACAAGACTCAAGCATCTCATTAAGAAAAAATACAGTGTGACAGTACACTTTAAAGTCCCCTGTCCACTCACTGAATAAGGGCTACCGAGCATGGGAACACAGAGTGGCGATCAACAATTAGTTGCATGTTAGACAGTGTTTCAAGAAGTTTGTATATCAAGAAGTGAACAAATGAATGAACTGAGGATTTGAAAAAATCCTAAGTGCAAATGCAAAGTAATTGCTAATGTTTATGTGTAAAACTTCCTTACACTTAAGAGGTTGAGAATCTTGTTCTGATTTGAAGGGACTGGAGAGCAAGAAAATATTTCCAAGGAAGGACATATTTGAGCCACATCTGGAGGACAGTGTCAGAAAATGCCATTCAGGGAAAAAGCAAGATTCAGTGGGGGACATAGAAGAGAGTCCACCAGCACTGAGGTGTGGCCAGGGATGGCTTCTCTGAGTAATAAAAAGCAATCTAATGTGACTAGAGAATATAGGATGCAGCAGGGTGATGTGACTGGGTAGCAGCTTGAGGTCAATTGATGTTGATGCAAAGCTTTGGGTCGCCAAAGAGTTGGAATGTGTAATCAAAAGGGGAGAGAGACAGAGCTCCTGAGTAGAGGGGTGAAACAGATGGGCGAGGTTTTAGGAAGCTGGTGGCACCCACGTGGATAGATGACCCACGTGGATGGATGACAGTGTGGGGAGGGAACTTATTCAGCATCTTTGTGCTCAAGCCAGGAACCCGGCATCCCCTGAAGCACAGAACTCCGCTCTTACTACTGATAAGCAGTAACAGACAGAGCCACCGTTGTATGCGCTAACTGTTAAGCATTACCATTATTAAAAATGAAATTGCATAAAATCACAATAGAATAAATTAAATTTAGGACAGTGAGAATGCTCATCGCATTCTGCTTGCAAGCATCTGTGGTTTACTGCCTAGGCTCCAAGGCTGTTTGTCAACAATTCTCTCTGAAGGGGAAATGTGTTGAAGGGCACACTGCTGTGTGTGACACCCCAGCTCTACCGTGAGTGATGTTCCAGTAGCTGGCAATCAGACTGGACTTGGTTCCACCTTAGAAATCAGAACTTCAGTTATTCTTCTATTGTCTAAACTCATGAAAATCTGGGAGGAAGCGTTAAAAACATAGATTGAGCTTAAAGGTGTGATGTAGTCATAGTTACATTATGAACAGCCTCCACCCAGTATGAAGGAAATGTTCTTTTAGTATTCAAAATCAGGGAGCTGGTTTGGCAAGGGAATTGCTCATTCCAGTGATACCTGGCGAAGTTCCAATGCACTTTTATTTTATGTGGTGAGTTTTTTCTTTTTCTTTCTTTCTGTCTGTCTTTTTTCTTCCTTCCTTATTTCTCTCTCTCTCTCCTCACTGTTTCCCTTCCTTCCTTCCTTCCTTCCTTCCTTCCTTCCTTCCT
>CABHPR010139555.1:42534-63642 GCA_902168415.1 Peromyscus melanophrys
TTCTTTCTTTCTTTCTTTCTTTCTTTCTTTCTTTCTCTCTTTCCTCTTTCTTTCTTGTTCTCAAGAACCAGTCCCTGTATCAGGATTGAGCTCAGTTAATGCATTAACACTTTCAACTGTGGTGAAGTGCCTGCTAAAAACACTCTAAAGGAAGAAGAGTTTATAAGGCTCACAGTGAGTACAGTGTGTAGTGATCTGGCTTCATGGTCTTTGGCCCTGGGTAAGGTATAGTAGAGAACTGTTTACCTCATGGCATCCAGGAAGCAGGAAGAGAAAAAATCTGGAATGAGAAGTGGCCCCAAGAACACTTCTGTGATGTATTCCTACCAACTAGACCCCTACCTTCAAGTCTTCCCACCACTTCCCAGTAATACCATCAATTTAGGAATCCCTCAGTGGATAGTAAGAGCCCTCATCCAAATCACTTCTCAGAGACTGGACCCACTACTTGAGGACCACATCTTCAACACTTCATATCCAAATCCTAACCGTGGAAGTGTGAGTCACTACTGTGGTGAAATGTTAGTGAGGCAGCTATTCAGACTGACTTTGGGGCACTATTGTTGGCAATCAAGTTACTTTTTAAGTGGAAAGCAGATTTCACAACAGATGCCAATTTTTGTAAAGCTATAGGTCTAAATCGAAAGCCAAGGAAGCATTCTAGCTTAACGTTTATTTTCAAAAGTTGCATTAAGAAATACTTAAGGGGCTTGGGGAGATGACTCAGCAGGTAAGGGCATCTGCTGTGTAATCCCTGGAACCCACATAAAGGTGGAAGGAAAGAACTGACTCCACAAAGTCATCCCCCGGCCTCCACACATGTACCACAGCACACATGCCGCACTCCCCTCATGCATACACAATAATAAATAAGGATTTAAGAAACTGAAAAAAAAAAACAGAGAAAATTATTTTGCATTAAGCTTTGTGGGACTTTGAATTTTATGAGTGTGTGTTTTGTAGGTGTGTATGTAAGCTCATTCATTTTTCTCCCGTAGCTAGCTGTTAAACATTCACTAGTACATTGTAGCCATAAGTTTTCTCAGGTCCCCACAGTCCCATGTTCCTCTGGTCCTGCCCAGCCCTATGGTCCCTCAGCCACTTATAAAATAATCATTCAGAGGCTTAATGTTAATTACCAATTGTATGGCCTATGGCAGGCTTCTTGCTAGTTAGCTCTTATAACTTAACCCATTTCTATTAATCTGTAAGTTGCCACGTGGCTGTGGCATTACTGGTCAGCTGGCATCTTGCTTCATCTCTCTCCCTCTCCTTTCTTCTCTCCATATATCTGCTTGGATTTCCACTTGCCTCTAAGCTGTCCTGCCATAGGCCAGTGCAACTTTATTTATCAACCAGTCAGAGCAACACCTATTCATGGCATACAGAAAGACACCCCACAGCAGTACATAAGTAGAATATGGATATAGAAGGCACAGAGAAACAAATGGAAACATTAACATTTACTGAATCCAGACAATGTCCAGTAGGCCACAAGGCCAGAGTATGGAATGAACAACTTCCCCTGCAGTAAAGCCTTACAGTACACGGATCTGGATGAGAGGTGTGGGGACCAAAACAATGTGGTAGGTTGGGACACTCACCACTTGACTCGTAAAGTTTTAAAAATTACATTGTCTTTTTTAATTGTGTTGATTGATTGATTGATTGATTGATTGATTGATTGTGTGTATGTGTATGCCATCGTGCATGTGTGGAGGTGGGAGACAAAGTAACCCGCAGGATTAGGTTCTCTCTTTCTGGTACATGGGACCCGGGGATAGAACTCGGGTCCTGTGGCTTGGTGGTGAGCTTCTTTACCCACTGAGTCATCTCATCAGCCCTCCTACTTGAGTCTTTACAGCTCCACCTTTTTTATTTTCTAATTAATTTTTTGTTACTGCTGTGTGAGGTGTGTGTGTGTGTGTGTGTGTGTGTGTGTGTGTGTGTGTGTACTCTCAAGTGCGTGATGGTTGGGAGCCAACTTTGGGAGTCAGTTCTCCCCCACCATGGGTCCCGTTCTCCGCCACCACGGGTCCGTTCTCCCCCACCAGGGGTCCGTTCTCCCCCACCACGGGGCCGTTCTCCCCCACCAGGGGTCCCATTCTCCCCCACCACGGGTCCGTTCTCCCCCACCATGGGTCCTGGAGATTGAGCTCAGGTGCCAGGTCTGCACAACAGGAGCTTTCCCCACGAAGCCACATTTCTGCCCTTCCTCCTTTATTTGAAAAAACCTGTCCTTCCATATCCAGTCTATAACGTCCAGATAACATGTCCAGAGAGACTCTCGAGAAAAAGTGCCACCGCACAAGACTGCTTCCGAGGACTTCACAGAGACACCCAGAAGCAGATCACACTTGACTCAAGCAGAGGAGAGCCGACTCTGCAGCTCTCACAGAAAATCCAACTGGAATCATCCTGGTAAATTCGAACATTTGCTCCGTCTGTATGCAAATTCAACAAAGATTCCCCATGTCTTAGGGAATTACCTGCATGATTCTCAACAGGAGCAGGTGCTCAAGGAGCTAGTGGTTGATGGAAGCTCTTAGTTTAGAAGCTTTAGTGCTCTAAAAAGTGACCCCTGATGACCCAATCAGCTTATTTGTAGCCTGAGCCCTGGATAACTGCCTCACAGGACTGTTCTCTGGAGTGCAAACTTTCCATGATCCCTAGAAAAGGACATCTGTAGAAGTGATTCAGCAAATGAAATGAGATCAGTAAAACATTATAATCACAAGATCAGATACGAAATATGCACTGAAATGCTAGCTATGGCTGGGCATGATGGTGCGTGCCTGTAACCCCAGCACTTAAGGGGTTAAGTCAACAACTGTACATGTCAGGCCAGTGTGGACTACATAGCAAGACTGTGAGAGAAGAAAACAAAAGAATAAAGGGAAGGAAAGAAGGAAGGAAGGAAGGAAGGAAGGAAGGAAGGAAGGAAGGAAGGAAGGAAGGAAGGTGTTGAGAGGAGGGAAGAAGGAAGAAAGGGAGAGAGGAAGAAGGAAGAAGTTAGAAGGAAAGAAGAAGAAAGGAGCCAGTTATAGTGTCTTCAAAGTTAAAAGTCTTAGAAGGTTAGGGATCCTGGTATAAATCCTAAAAACTGCTGACAAGATACATCCCCAAATAATTCCAACAATCTGAGTGTAGCAATGAAGTTGTCTTCTCGTCACTAGAATCATCACCTTTCCCCTAGAAACATTCCTGTCACCAACACATGTCTTGGAATAGTATGCAAAGCTTGTATGCGCAGACTCTAACACGGTAAAACCCCAGTCACTATGACCCTTTCGGATGACTGTGGTAGCCAGTTTCCAAGGTAGCGCCCCCTGTCTCCAGCATCTTGTGTTGCTCCTTCCCCGTTCTCAGGTTTGGCTGTGTGTCCCTGAGAACAGAACGTGCAGAAGGGAAGAAGTGATGAGCCATCACTTTGGGGATGGCTTTGTCACAGTCGCTGCAGCTTCTTTCAGTCATAAAGTGAAAATCAGTCGGCATAGCTGTTGACTGATTCACCAGCAATAAACTGCTAATAAAGAGACGCCTTATCGCCACCTCCACGTTCAGAGTGCTTAGAAAGAACCTTTGACACTGAAGACAAAGACCTTTCAAAACAAATTTCCAAAAATATCACCAACAGAGAAACCCTGAGTACTGTGGCTACAAAGGGGACGTCTCGCTGGTATGTTTGCAACCCTAGTGCTGTGAAGGCAGTGATGGTGGCATTTCGGGAGGGGGTCCCTGAGATTCTCTGGCCAGCCAGTCTAGCCTATTCCATGTCCCAGAGTGAGAGAGCCAAACAAGATAGACCGTTCCTGAGAAATAACACTCAAGATGAGCCTCTGGCTTCTACAGGCACACACACACACACACACACACACACACACACACACACACACACACACACACTGGGAATCTAGGTGACTCTGCCTTGGGAAGCTCACTGTTGATGTCTCTTATTTTCTTCCTGAACATGCTCATTTAAAATCAATCTCAGCTCTACTTTTTTAAAAAAAGTGAGAAATGACACAATTAGTTTCGAAAAGGGAGAGTTTATTATAGAGATTATTAAATCTAATAGCTAATAGATTAGCCTGTGTAGAGAGAGCCCCAGAATGAGACCCTGGCCTTGCTGGAGGGTGGGCACCAGTAAGGTTCAAGTGAGGCTTGCCAGGCATCAGAGGAGTCCCTGAGATTTTGTGGAACTTGCTAGACATCTGGTCTTTGTGTGTGTGTGTGTGTGTGTGTGTGTGTGTGTGTGTGTGTTAAAGCAAGCGGTAAGTTTGAAGCTTTGTCAGCTGCATGGGAATTTCAAATTGCTTCCTTCCAAGTACATTTACCAGTCTACTCAGGAACCCCTCTAAGTTTCAAAATTTTTAATTGACAAAATATTTAAAAATTCTCTGAAGAGTATAATTTCTTATGGTGGTCAGAGGAGTCAAGGAGCCAATGTGTGTAAAGTCCTTTGAACAGAGTCTGCTCCATATTAAACACCATAGAAAGGCTGCTGTTGTGGTCTCTTTACAAACAACAGCTGCTAATGTATACCCTACACTCGAAAGTGCAGGTGCACTAAAACCTCGCATGTTGAATGATTGTATCAAAGTATGTTGGACATTTAAATACCACTAGATTTCTCAGGGTTGCTGTTTTTATAAAGATCATAACAATTTGCAAACTCATTACATTAGTCACCTTGGGCTGGGTGATTTAAACAATGGGAATTTAAAGTCTCATAGATCTGGAGGCTGGGCACTCCAGGGTTAAAGTCTGGCCTGGTTCAGTTTTTGGTGTTTGCTTCCTGTGTCCTCAGTGTGAGCTCACATGGCACAGAGATGGGGTGGAGAGAAAGGCAGAGGGGAAGAGGGATGGGCTGAGTGAATTCTGGCTCCTCTTCCTCCTCCTTCTCCTTCTCAGATACATACTATTTGGGGGGTCACTCTTGTACCTTATCCAAACCTAATTATATTCAGCAGGCTCCAACTCCAAATACCATCAGTGGAAGGTTAAGGCTTCACCATAAACTTGGGGGATACAGACATTCAGTTCATATCATCCGTCAACCACATACCCGAACAGGAATTTCCCCAGTTTCTAAATCTATTTTATCACATTTTTAACATTTACAAGTTTGAACATTTATAACTTTTGAACATTTACAAAAACTGCCTCACAGTTTTAATTTTTATCTTATTCTAATTTTATATGTATAAATCCATTTATATTCTTTGTAATATTTATCTATAGGGCTATTACTGTATATACTGTACCCACCCCTGGAATCTTTTTATTCAAGAAATCAGTTCCTTGTCATATGGTCTCTTGTGTTTTTCTTTTGAGATTTTTAAACTGAAAAGATATTTTTCATTTTCATTTGGTAGGATGTATTAGCCTTTATGATATTATGTTGTGATTTTCTGTAGTATGGGCAGAGATTATTTCTAACTGCATGAGAATTCATTTTTCTTATTAATATACCTCCTTCCCCTTCCCTCCCTTGTTCCAGCTGGGAATTAATCCAGGACCTTGCACATGCTGAGCAAATGTTCTACTCTTAAGCTACAGCCCAGCTCTTGCTTGATTTAGCTTCTTACTATGTAGGTCAGGCTGGTATTGAACTCCTTATGTAGCCCAGGCTGGCTTCTAACCCATGATCTTCCTGCTTCCATATCCTGGGTGTTGGATTATCGGCATTCACCACAAAGCCTGGTTGCCTCTCAGCTCGCCTCACCCTCTCCTCTGCCCAGCAGTTGCTCCACGGCTTCTTGTGAGACTGATCTGAAGGGCCCACCTCTCCCTGGGTTACTGGGGTAGGAGTTAAGCCTTGTTAAAGCATTGCAAAGCACTGTTAGAATGCTGTCAATGTTAACAACATGTTTTTATCATAAGCACTTCTTACAATAGTCATTTTTCTTTCAAATAAGCTAAGGTATTGAGAGCAGGTCCACTTGACTTCCCAAGGAACAGTTTTTAGATTCTTCTGTGGTACCCTGGTTGCCTTGGTAGAAGGACCATCCACCCTACAGCCAGTAGCCCTCCCTTTATGAAACCAGCCCTGCTGCTTTGAACATCCCAAAGACCACTTGAGGAGATAACAGGGCAACCACAGCTGCCAGCTGCTCAAACATAACCCTAACACTTTCCCAGACTGTTTCACCAGAGGGGGAGTGCTCCCCACCACCCATGACCACAAAAGGATTGGTGGCTGGCTCCTACAATCCTTCACTTGCATAAGCCCCTCCCAAGGATGCAAGTGTGGTTTTTATTTTGGAGGAAGCATCCTTTGGAGGATGGGGCAGACTTCCCTGCTGTCCCTTGTCTACATTAGCAGGCTGTTGGGTTCACTTTGTCACTCTGCTGGAAGACATCATCCTGATGTGGCAACCTGAGGCCCCAGCCCAAGGAGGAACTTCTCTCAAGTGGTCTACTTTTACCTGTTTGATCTTTATCATTTCAGAGCAGGATTAGCTGGTAACAGGAAGACAGAGTGAGGTGACAAGGGGACTTGAAGACGACAGCTGCATCTGTGGAGCAGAAGCACCGGTTATAGTAGAGACAGCAAAGGCAGCAAGTAGAGGTGGGGCAGAGCTGGTGAGAGCCGTGACGAGCTGAAGAGAAGCAAAGGAGGTCATTGGAAGAGTTCCTGAGAGCTACCAAGGGTCTCACGCACCACAGGTCCTTAGCTGTAGAACAATCTCTGTCAATAGCTCAGAATCCTGAACGACGCAGCAGCCATCACTGTAGGACTGAGGCCCGTGCCTGAGGCCTGTACCAGAGCTGCAACACTAGAAGGTGCCACTGGCTTGTTGTATCCACCGCTGCTGGAAGCTGGGGAGGACAGCGGCTGCCAAGAGCTAAAGCCGCCAGATTAATCCCAGAGCAGTAAGCCTCTAGCCTGGGAATGTGGTGAGCCGTCAGTGCTGGCTTTGATGGAGGCGCCAGGCCCATAACTGCAATCTGTATAAAATTAGTTCTATTAAATATGGGTATGGTAGAAACTGCCCACACAGGAGACAAGATGTCATCCCGTCCTTTGAAGACTACAACACCTCTGAGACCATAGAAGGTGACAATGGCATTAGTGAGCTGGACTGAGGGTTGACATGATGGCTTGGCAGGGAAATATATGCCACTGTCTTGACAACTTGAATTCTATCCTTGGGACCAGCATGGTGGAAGGAAAGAACCCACGCTTGAAAGTTGCCCTTTGACCTCAGCAAGTGCACATTTACCCACACAGACGTCACCACATAAATAAATAAACACATAAACATAAATTGAAAAATGACACAGGCAGAGTATCAGGATCCTGAGAGAATCAAGGAAGATATATGTGACCTCAGATGAACTCAAAGTATAAGGAAGATTCAATGAACTTGATCAGCTTATCAATTAAATAATAAAACAAAGTTAAAAATTAAACAGTTGAGCCAATAAAATCCTCCAGCTGGTAAGATAAGGGCTAAAGGTTCTGAGTAATCATTTACTCCTGGGGGCTAGACAGCTGCAGAAAGCTGAGAAACCAATAATGACCAGAACCAGAACCATGCACTCCACCCTCCTCAGGTTCGCTCTCGACTTCTTGCTCTGTTTTTGCTGGTGTGGGAGTGGGCCTTTTCCTGTTGAGCTTGTGGGTGGTGTGGGAGTGGGCCTTTTCCTGTTGATTGTGGGTGGCAAGCAAGACTGTGTTTCTCTTGGGAGATGGTTCTGAAACGAGAGACAGGTGCTGCCTTTTCCTAAAACAAATGAGGTCGCTGGGAACTCCAGAAGGAGAGGGAAGCAGGGAAACAGAAGATGGGGGGTGGGGGAGGAAAGGGGGGGAAAGGGGGAGAGGGAGAGAGAATATTGTCTGACGCAACTAGAAGAAAATGGTGATCGTAAACTCGGGGTTTACATTTCTAAGGGTTACTGATGCTAGAAAGTTGAGCATAGCACTCATGCGTTTAACTTGCTTTTGTGAGATACACCAATTTGAAGAACAGCATTAACCAACAGATTGAGGCAATACAGGCTGGTATCTTAAAGAGTATTCTTAACAGGTTTCAAAGATCAACTTAACCAACACAGAGGAAACACAGGGAATTTACGTGGGGAAGTGGGGGGACAAAACAAAGAAAACCTCACATGGCTTCATGCAGTGGTGCAGAGTAAAGAGCCTAGGTCAGGAGACTTTGGGAGCTGTGGAGGAGAGCGATGCCATGTTTCTCACAAGGAGGAACGTGTTACAGTCAGTGGACCCAGTTGCTTTCCTGGCTCTTTTTAATTTACCCGCCCTAAAAAGAAATAGATAAGACTGAGAAATTCCAAATTTATAGCTCTGCCCTAGCCTTCTGTCCCCAGAGACTGGGGCCTGCTTGGTCTTCTTCATTTCCGTGTGCACTGGGAAGGAAACCCTTGCTGTCTTTTGGGAAAACTGCACCCCACCCCCATCTCCACACCTCCATTGGACATGACTGGCTCTTACCTCAAGCCACCCACCTAGAGCCTCCGATGGCGACTGCTCTGCCTCCTCAGCTCCACACCCATCTCTTCAGCATGTCCCACTGGCTGGTTTCCAAACACAACCTGAATGTGGGATTTTTCACGGAAGGCAGCTCAGCCCAGCCACCACTGACACTGCACACAGGGTGAGAACAGCGCCACCCAGTCTGCTGTGCCCAGTCTTCCTGCATGTATCACATACCGGCTAAAGTAATTCCTGTCCCTTGCCAGGCCTGTGGGACCCTGCCTGCTGTGGCCCCGCCCGCTGCTTTCCTTTCAGCTCCCACCTTGAATCTCCTTTCTCACTCTGTGCCAGCTCCGTCAGACTGCCTTCTGCCTTCAAAAGCAAGCCAAACCTCCTTTTTTCTTTTGCTGCCATGCTCATGTGCAGCTGGACTTCCCTCTCAGCTCAGAGCCACTGGGTACCAGCAGACTAGGTGGTTAGACTAGGCAAAGCAGGTGCCCTATCTGGCAGTTTTAGCCCCTTAGGCAGTATCACCCCCACTCTCTCGTCCTTTCCAGCTTGGCCATTCTTGTTTTTTGTTTTTTTGTTTTTTTGTTTTTTTGTTTTTTTTTTTGTTGTTGTTGTCTTTGTTTTTTTCCCTGTCATATTGCACCCTCTCACTCACCAGGGCACGTGTCCTGCGTGTTGTTGTTCATGGTCCTGCCTCTGCCTCCATCAGCCTCGACCCACCCTCATCCTTCAACTGGCAAACTCCACTTATCTCACAAACTCCAGAAAGTCCATTTTCAGGCATACATGCTTCTGGTTAAGTAGATATAGAAAGCAGTTAGTGAGAGTCAAGACCTTCAGTCACGCTGGAGAAAGCCACGGAAGCAGAGCATTCCATTTGTTCCACGAATGTTTACTGGATCAATGACTGAGGCAGCGGTCAGTGAGCTCCGAGGCATTGCCTCACGGGGAGGTCTGTAAGGCTGGAGAGGAAAAGGCTGCCCTGAATCCTGGCTGCAGTTCCGCCAGTGGCAGAAGCTTCTGTTCAACCAGGTCTCCCCGAGGTGTGAACAAGACTCCGCACCTCAGTTTAGCTTTTCCAGCAGAATTCCCAGGCTTGGCCCGTTTGATTCCACCATGCAGTGTTGGTTTGGATTGAGTTGTTTATTTCTGAATTCTCATGCAGGCTGACAGGCTCACCGGTCTAATCGCCGATGGTGGAAGTCAGAATCTTGGCTGTGATGGTTCACTTTTAGCTGTAGTAGTGACATGTGTGGACAGGAGGTAACATTTCCAATGGCACCGAAACACAGGGTCACCCCAACCCAGCACATGCTGCACATCTTCTTGAATATGAACAGATTTCATATTCCCTAGAAAGCAGGTAAAGAATGGCTTGGCCTCACCAGAAGCTTCGTCCACCCTTACTTTCCTTTACCTCGGCTTGGCCTTTCAACGTCTGTGTTCAGCCTCAGGTAGTAAGAAGGCATTTTCAGACTCCTTATAATCCCAGTCTCGTAGGTAATAGGCCTAACAAAGCAGAGAGCACCAAGATCCAAACTTTATCTAAAGTGAAACTTCCCAGTTCCAGGCTGGACCCTGGATGGAAGGGGCTGTTGGGATGGCCTCGTGTTTCCTTTCTTGGTCAGCCCCTCGCCTCTGCTCTCCTCCTAGCTGAAGCTTCTAGTTCTTCCAGGGCTGGGCTAGGGCAACAGAGGCTGCTATGAGGCAGGCAGTGTCTTTCTGACTGGGTGGACGGACAGTCCATGCTGCATCTTTTGGACACCTCACTGGGGACTTCCGTGGCCCTTCTCCTGCCAGGGGTCACTCATGACTTTTGGCTCTTTCCCCAGCTGTTGAACCTCTTTTAGTCCACTTCTGCTGCGGTCACAGAACACCTTCTATGCAGTGCTCTTGGAAAGTGTTGTTGGGGGGTTTTAACTCTTTTTTGGGGGCCCGCCACCCACCTCCCAAATAAACCACACACAGAGGCTTATACTTAATTATAGATGCCCAGCCTCAGCTTGGCTTAGCTTCTAGGCAGCTTTCCTTAACTTAACTTATCCCGTCTACCTTTTGCCTCTGGGCTTTTCCCTTTCTATTCCTAAATACATTTCTTTGTTTCTTACTCTGTGGCTGGTTGTGTAGCTGGGTGGCTGGCCCCTGCAGTCCTCCTCCTTCTCTGGTTGCTAGCTCCCTCCGCCCAGTTTTTTCCTTTTATATATAGTTTGACTGCCAGCCTCGCCTATCCTTTCTCCTGCCTTGCTATTGGCTGTTCAGTTCTTTATTAGACCATCAGGTGTTTAGACAGACACAGTAACACAGCTTCACAGAGTTAAACAAATGCAACATAAACAAAAGTAACACACCTTAAAATAATATTCTACTGCAGGAAAGACTTTAGAAAGTTGTGACTTGGACTTCTCTCCAGTCATCCACATTTGGTTGAAATGGAATGTGTGGGTCTGTGCCCCAGCGTGTTCGCACCTGCTACTGTAAAGGCATCACAGGCTTTTTGTGTGGGGTGTGTGCTTTCTCCTCTACACAACACACACTCAGTTACAGCATGTGCCCTCTGAATTCAAAGGCATCTGAACTCACCAGTTCCCTTCTCTCTGCCTTTCTGCCCCTCCCCCCACAAACTCTATTGGGCACATATGTAGCCCTATAAATGCCCCCTTGCAGGTAGCCCTGTGAGTTGGTCCTGTCTCTCTCCTCTTTCGTAAAATCTGGGTGGATAAGACATTCCTTTTGCTTGTGCATCTCAGCTGGCTTGTGTCTCTGCATTCGGCTCAGTAGCATCTTTCTTCTGAGACCTCTGAGGTGGTCTCTTCCAAGTTCAGGTGGGGGTCAGCATGTAGTATTTTCTTCTCACTATGTGTTCAGATGGGATGCAAGAGTCCTGTTTCACAGAGAGAGGCACACAGACACACGCACACACATATGCACAAGAAGATGTCATCAGAATGAACCATTTCCACACCCTACAGGTTGTAATCAGAGTTTTGCTGTGGTGAATATTTGTTGTTGTTGCTTTAAATTTTATTCATTTATGTTTATGGTGTGTGTGTGTGTGTGTGTGTGTGTGTGTGTGTGTGTGTGTGCGTAACCTGTGTGTGGTACCTAAGGAGGCTGGAAGAGGGCCTTGGTGGTCAGACACCTGCTGGATTAGTAGGTGGTTGTGAGCCTCCTTGAACTCAGGTCCTCTTCTGAAAGAGTGGCAACGGCTTTTAACCACTGGGCTGGCACTCCAAACCCTTAAAATTTATTTTTAATCACACCAGTATTTCACAAACAATGATTAGACTCCAGAGATGAAATGAAATTCCTGTGTGGCCGTTTTTACCTGTCTTGCTCCCCTACAGAGATGACAAGACCCTATTAGATTAACGGATCTTAATTTTTCTTTCATAACTTTTAGCTCACTTATGTGCACATAAAATATGTAGAGTGTATCTTCATGTGAGTTTGTCTTATCTAATTTTTAGTTTTCTACAACTTGCTTTTCACCTAACAACTTCATTTGTTTTCTCATTTTTAAAATTAGTTCTTAGGGAATTTTGTACAATGAGTGTTCAGCATACACAGCCCTCCTCCAACTCCTCTCAGATCCACTCCCCACTTCTCTACATCCCGTTTTGTACCCCCTGTCTCCCTTCGCCAGCAGCTATCAATGGCCAACAGCTTCTCAGCTATTGTTAAGAAATGGCAGGCTAGAGGCCTTGGCAGGTTTGAGCTGAGGAGACAACAGTTCTGTTGGGACAGCGACCAAGCGGGGCACAGTGCGGTGGAAAGTTACTCCCACCACACAGGCATGGCATCCACGTGGAAAGTTTTATTAAGGGGGGGGGGGAGGGAATAGAGAGAAAGAGGAAGGGAGAGAGGGAAAGAGAGAAAGAAGGAGAGAAAGGGAAGTAGAGGTGCGCTGCCTTGTGAAGAGAGAGAGGGAGAGGGGAAGAAGGAGGGGAAGGTTTTTTCTTTTAAAGGGGGCTTTACATAAGATGACGTAGGATGACGTCAGGACGCTGGGCGGGTCCTAACAGCTATGGGTGGGACTTTGTGCACACTTCCCCTCGCCTTGGGGATTTAGTCCAGCAGAACTTGCACAGGTCCTGTGCATGCTGTCATGTGAGTTCACATGTGCCACTTCTGCTGTGTCTGGAAAGCATCGCTTTGTTTTCTTGCTGTCATCTACCCCTCTGGCTTTTAAAATCTTTCCACTTCCTTTTCCGCAATAATCCCTGAGTCTTGCGGGGATGGGGGGGGCATGATTATATATATATGTAGTGTGTGTTCCATTCAGGGCCGAACATTCTGCAGTCTCTTGCTTGACTTGACCAACTGTACATCTCTGTCTTGCTGCAAACAGAGGCTTCTTTGATTAGGGCTATAAGATGTATTAATTTATTGGTATATTAAACCTTTACGAGTTAGTTTAATAATATACCCATTCAACAGAATAATAGCAGTCTGGCGTGTGACCTGTCCACAAGTTCTTCTTGGCTGGTTAATGGTGCCGGGCATGAATGTCTTTTTGTGGAGTGGGCCTTAAACACCAGCAGGAAGTGGTTGGCTGTACTCCTGATGTCTGTACCACTGTTGTTCTAATGGGCATGTGTGGTGACTTGATCAAGAAGACCCCATCGTCTCAGGCCTTTGACTTCTTGATCCCCAGTTGGTGGCACTGTTGGGGAGTGTGATGCCCCATGTGGCTCGGTTATGCAATCCTAACAAAGGACAGTGAAGGAGTAAAACAATGACAGACCCACATACAGGAAAGCTACGGTCAGGTTGTGTGTGCACTCTGGTGGAGCTGCACCTACTTCTCCTGCAACCCAGAACCTTAGTGTGTTTATTATGTACAGCTCAAGGAGAAGTTAGCTAGTCTTGGTAGGAGGTCTCTGTAGGAGAGCAGTCTGAGGCTGTAAACACCCAGGAGGAGGAAGCTGCAGTTGCTAGTTTTTGCATGCACTGATCAATCGTCTATAAACACTGGTACTTGGACTAGAAGAAGAAGGCTTGGTCAGTTTCAATGCTTCACCCACACGGAGAAAGGCTTTGCCATCTCCCATGGGTCTGAGCCCTTGGTTCTTGTATGGCTATACCCATATCAATAATACATATTCATTCAAGACTTCATTCGTTCGGGGCTTCTTCTGCTCCCTACAGGGTAGGTTTAGAAGGTGTAACCTTGCTAGAGGAAGTATGTTACTGGGGGCAAGCCTTAAGTTTTCAAAACCATTCCCAGTGTGTACTCTGCCTGGTGCTTGCAGTTCAAGACATGAGCCCTCAGCTTCCTGCCCCTGTGGTCATGCCTTCAATCCACTATTGTGGATTCTAATCCTCAGGAATTGTATGCTCAAATAAACACTTTTTACTATAAGTTGCTGTGGTCATGGTGTTTTATTAATTAACGCAGCATGTCTTGCCTGGCCAGTAGTTATTGCAGCTTGAAGAGTTTGCAGCTGGGTAAGGCAGATGATCATTTTTCTCCTCTGGCAGTGTGCACAGAACCTTCCAGCACTCTGAAATCAAAACCAGGCTCTTTGCAAGAGCTTAACTGCTAACCTGTCTCTCTGGCCTCTCCTTAATCACTTTAAGCATGCTTACATAATGTTGTTATAGGGCTAGTATATTTGAGGTACTTTCTATCTACCTTCTGTGTGTTAAGTCTGAGGACTTGGCTTAGACAGGCTTCTCTGGATGTTTATCATTTTGAACCTCAAGCTCATATTAAGTGGAACTTTACCTGTAGTAATTTGTTGTGATCTGTGTATACCAAAAGAATCTAGCTACAGTCCTTGATTTTTCATTAGGGGCTTAGTTCTCAGACAATATAGTGTGAATTCAAAACCCCAGTTCTCCAGGAATTCTTAGAGTCCCTGTTTTTAAACTAGAGGCTGGGGGAAGTGCAGAGATTCCTCAAGTTTGGGGCCTCTGGGGCTTCTGTCTGTGTGTTAGGATCTTCCTTATCATCTCCTTCCTGCCATGGGCCTGGCTTCATCCTTCAGAGTCACTGGGCCACACTCCTGCACCACCACCGACAGACCCTGCCTCTACGCCCCACCCCTACATCACTGTAGTGCATAACTCTTAAGTTTTCACTGAATCCATGGAGGCAGCTCTTTCTAGCTTTGGCACAAGGTGCCTCAAAGGACAACTGTTTGCCATATTTTACTAGTCTAAGTGTTTTTAAGGGACAGTTTCCACCACCCCAGAAAATTTAATCTGTTGGAATCTTCCAGATAAGATTTTAAATAAATGGTTAAATTTTCATGTCCAGGTGTTACAAATACTGGTTTAAGAACAGGGAATACACAGACGTAAAAACAGTCTTATGGTTGATCTAGACAATCCAGGCTAGATTCTCCCATTTCAAAGATACAGCTAGTAAGACTTGGGGAACTATATCTTTTCCAAGGCCTCACATTTGGTTACTAACAGAGCTTAGGATGGGGACCACACTGTATAAGATACAAGATGCTTTCCTGTCTGTGTTTGCTCTTACATGCTTTTATCTCAGTAAGTAGATGCTGAGCCTTAGGAGGAGAGAGACAAAATGTCTACTGGAGCAGACATCAAGGCGAGAGTGGGAGACATTCCCAACGACAGCAATTTAAACATGACCCAAGAACAATCCTCCAAGAAAGGTAAAATCACACACAGAGCTCTGGTTATGGGAAAAATAGGACCGACGTCACCCCAACTTCCTTCTTCTTGATAGCTAGCATTTTTCTCATTCCTGCCAATGGCCAACAGAGCTAGATAGTGATAAAGCACTTTTACCCCTAATTATTTCATTTCTCACAGGTAATCTTGAAGGCGTACACAGCAGGTAAGAGTCATGTGGCCTTGTCAGGAAGTGAAAACAAAAACTCAAAATAACAACAACAACAACAACACCAAAAACACCAAAAAAACCCAAAAAACAAAAACCAAAACAAAACACCCATAAAAACCCACAGACCAACAAACTCCAATCACCTCAGAGCAGATTTGAAATAGGAAACTGAGTTTGGTCTTTGGCCAAGGGCTGGGGTCTGTTTAAATCATTTCAGATCACTGTCAAGTTGGAAAACTTACAACTTTCCCCCCACAAAGCTAGCAAGGACAGAATGATAGACGTGTACATGGACGACAAATTCAACTCAATTACATGTGCTAAATAAAATCCTAGTGAAAGAAACAAAACAAGCTGTTCTGTCACTAGAAACAGCCTGTGAATAGGAGACTAGTTCAGGAATGCAAGGAGAGTCAAATGTTAGCGACCACCATCATAGTGCATTGTGTGAATGCCTCAGTTCTCCTCACAACACCTACAGATTCTTTTACAACCCTGGCGAAGTGCAGGAGCCACGGAGACTTTCAAAACTTGCTACTAGTAGAGTATCTTGGATGGAGATCCAAGTGACTGATTCCAAAATTAAAAGATATTGGATAAAACCCAAGAATATTAAAATAGGAGTGGGATATTTAGTGTGGGTGAAGTACATGTCACACCCACTCACAAGTAACAACATAAAGGAGTATTTCCAGTAAATTCTGATCTAGCAGGAGTGCTCCCTGCACCATGCTGGTGGACAAAATGAAAAGATGATATCAATGCTGCAAACCGTAAAGAGAATTGTTTTCCCCCATGATGTGTAATGTGTATGTAAATGTGTATGTATTATCTGTCCGTCTGTCTGACATCTATCCAATCAAAGCCCAAAGGGCAAAAGAAACATGAAAATGATAAGCACTGGGCGTGGTCACACCTGTAATCCCAGCACTGGGGGAGCTGACAGAGTAGGATCTTGAGTTTGAGGCCAGTCTGGTGTGTATAATGAAACCCTGTCTCAACAAACAGATAAAGGCTATGATAGTAAAATTAATTCAGTCATAGAAGCAAGACAAAGTACTTGATAAAACCTACAGGGGCTTAACTGATGATTACAGTTTCTTGTTGGGGCAGAGAAAAGACTTGAGTACATGGGTGAAGCGTGAAGAAGACAACCTGGCCACCCTTCTTACTGGAATATGACATGTCAAAACAATGACCCAAATTCTGCTGCAACTTTCAGAAGGAGGAGAGAGGTTTTCCAGAGTTAAATGGTCCTAGACTTAGGGCAAGGTGATTTTAATTTATATTTCATCAATCCTGTCAATCCTGAACTTAACAAGTACGTCTCCACATGCCAGGGTGCAATGCTGGCTTCTTCAGCTTCGTCTGCTGCCTGGCTGAAGCCTGGAAGCTGTAAACTCAGTCTGACCACAGTGACCACATGTTACCTGTGCCTCCCAGTTGTGGTCAAACTAACGAGTTTGGAACAGAGGCAGGCTTTTTGCAAGCCCAGATTACAGTATGAAGATGAAGATGCTATCTTCAACCTAGCTCCAGCCTGCCACTCACACTTCTTCAAAGCCCGGAACAAGTGAAATAGCCTACTGCTAGTTACAGGTGACACTGATCTCCTCGGATTAAGCAGGGAATCGGGAGTCATTTTCAAACCCCCTGCGTGCGCGCGCGCGCGCACACACACACACACACACACACACACACACACCAGACACTACACCAAGCAATTTCAACTTCCTGGCAGTTCTTGCTCTAAACCTGTTCCTGCCCTTGATGGCTCATCCCAGAGCCCTGAAAATCCCATCTCTGAGGTTGACTCCCCAAATGTTCTTCAAGACTCTGCTTCCAAGGGAACTAGCTCTCCATCTGAGGAGAACGGAGCCTCTCACAGAACAGTGTCTGGACCCCCCTGTACTTCTGAGAACCAACAGACACCAGTCTTCTGCCTCCTCCAGACCTAGAAAGCATAGGAACAAGGCAGGCTGACTGGATGACCTTTGTCTCTTTTTCCTCTAGGCTTCTGTTCACTGAGGCATGGTCTAGCCTTCATCTTGCAGCTCTGTAACTTTTCAATTTATACCCAACAAATGAACTTGAGCATTGCCATAACAGCTATGGTGAACACCACAGTAGCACCCAGCCAGCTCAATGCTTCCACAGAAAGGCCCCCTGCCGACTCCCAAGACTTCGGGAATGAAACACTGCAGGCATCTAAGGTAGCGATGTGTTTTGTGAAAATCTGAGCTGTTTCCTTCAGGGCTACCTTATGAGCAAATGAGATTCCCCTAGCATATCTAGAGGATGTTCAAATGAGAACATAATGCATATCTGAGGAGATTTTCATCCCTCTCTATTTAGTGTCTGTAAGTGAAACCATGGCTAAGTCAGAATAAAACATGGTTAATCATCCAGTAAAAGTAAATTCTTCTTCTGTAAGGATGAAACCAGGTTCATAGATTATGTCTACTTTCTCTTCCACATAATACTCAGTAACTCAGCTATGATGTTTCATTCTTCATGAGCTTTCCCTTCTGTCTGAATCTATCTATTACATATATAGTATATATGTATTTATCTATAATATATGAAATATAGTATTTCATATAGATCCTATATGAATATTATATGTATTTGCCTTTCTGAGACAGGGACTTTCTATGTCTGTCTTCAAACTCATTATCCTCCTGCATCAGCCTCCTAAGTTGTTGGATTCCAGGCATGTACCAGCATGAACTCCCTTATTTTAATTGGTCAGTTAATCATGTCAGGGTGATAGGAAAGAGTATGATGTGCATATACTTAGGTTTTTGTCTTTTTCTTTATAAAACTGGTGAATTGGAAGAATTGAGGAGAGGTTAAAATGAACTGCAAAGTGCTTCTTGTGTCTCAAGTCTTACAGTGAGCAGTCAACAGCTGAGCCAGGTGTGAGGTGTAGCTGTAATCGCAGGGTTTTGGAGGTGGGAGCAAAGGACTAAGAGATCAAGGTCGGCCTGGGCTGGCGAGAACCTGTCTCAAGAACAAAATGAAAGGAAAGGAAACACTCCACCTGTGTAGCCAACAATGAGGCCCTCCTTGTCGCCTAGGCCCCTGTGTATGACTGGACTCCTGAGATCCAGGGAATCCTCCTCAGCTCCCTGAGCTATGGATCATTCTTAGCTCCGATCCCCACTGGCTATGTGGCTGGAGTGTTTGGAGCCAAGTATGTGGTTGGAGCAGGCTTGCTAATTTCTTCCGTCCTGACCCTCTTCACTCCCCTGGCGGCTGATGCTGGAGTAGCCTTGCTCATTGTCCTTCGGGTCATCCAAGGCATGGCTCAGGTATCGAGATCTTTACCGAGTATAACTGGCATGTATCTATGTTCTCGAATGATCTCTAAGAATGGAAAATTTCCCCCAGGTTATGGTATTGACAGGTCAGTACTCAATGTGGGTCAAATGGGCTCCCCCATTGGAAAGGAGTCAACTCACCACCATCGCTGGATCAGGTAACTGGTATTTTAATCTCATTTTATATGCACTGTCCAAGTGTACTCAGCAATGGACTAAGAGAATGACAGCCTTGGTTCTGGTTACTCTGTCTTCATAATCCTTGCTTTTAAGAACTAGACCATCTTTTTTGATTAGGTGTGTTAACAATGCACCAAACATTTTTGGATTTTGTATACATTCATTTCTTTTACCCTGATAGGAACCTTATAAATCAGCTAAGAGTAAGTATGCAGTGTAGAGAATCCAAGACACAAATAGACTAAGTGTCTGAGATCATACAGTCCATGAGTGAGGGAGCAGAGTTTGTATTGTGATAGTCTGGATCGAAGCCCATACCCTTAGTCACTGTCACTCAACTCTGTAGGAAGCATACTGATTCCCAAGGCCAGCTCTCATCCTCATAATGTCCTTGTATCTTTTGCTCAGGGTCAATGCTTGGGACCTTCCTTGTCCTCATTGCTGGTGGGCTTCTTTGCCAGAACCTTGGATGGCCTTATATCTTCTACATCTTCGGTGAGTTTATTCTTTTTAAAAATCTCAAACTGTTTCTCTATAACACAGAATGCTGGGCATCTGTGATGAACGTATCTCTGGTTATCCAAATTCTAACACATAGCATTTATGTAAAGTTGGCAATGTTCAAATTTAGTCATGGTGTAAATCTTGCTAATTTACAAAAGAACATCTAAATTGTAGTATTTTGGGGGCTAGAGAGATGGCTTAGCAGTTGGGAGTATTTGTTGCTCTTGCAGAGGACCCAGGTTCAGTTCAAAGCACCCACAAGATAGCCCATAAGCATCTGTAACTCCAGTTCCAGGGGATCCCATGCCCTCTTCTGACCTCCACAGGTGCACATACACACATGCAGACAAAACACTCATACATTTTAGATAAATTTTGTTTGATGATGGTTAATTTCATTCTGCATGTGGAAATGGTCTAGGTAATCAGTTGCACATAAAACAAGAAAGATAAAAGAAAGGCAGGAAAAGGTTCACTGAAGAAGAGAACTTGGCGGTACAACCTATAGGAGTGCTGACTGGTGCTCAGTTGTGAGGGAGAAGCGCACCAAGAGCTTGTGTGTATCTTTAGTGTAACAGTGGGCGTGTGTGTTTCAAAGCCTCTGTGAACTCAGTGGTTTAAAGCAGCTGTCATTCTTCCTGAAGTCCAATGGAACAGCTGGTGGCCTCTATTCCCTGTTTCTCTCACCTGCCTTGGATCATGAAGTCACGGGAGCTCATTCCTCCCCAGAGGCCAATGAAGAAAGGCAGTGTCTCTTTAATGCCTCAGCTGGCAGCTGCTGAAGGGCATAGGCGAAAGCAAGTTGCATGAACAAGACCAAAGTCAAGTGGTGGGGAAGAACCCTCCTTGATCGTGCCATTCAAGGGTGCAATGTTGGGGATGGGGTGAGGTGTCGGCACTAGTTATTCTGTTAGCCATAGGAATCATCGAACTGAAAGAAAACGCCAATGCAGTGCTGACTGGGTCTTCTACCGTAGGTGGAATTGGCTGTGCCTGTTGCCTGATCTGGTTTCCTCTCGTATATGATGACCCACAGAATCACCCCTTTATCCGCACCGGTGAGAAGAGATACATTGTGTGTTCCCTGGCTGAGGAGGTACACTGAGGCATTTCCCTGTCATTTTCCCTATCCCTGGACGTCTCAGAGCCCCTGTCTTGCCATGGAGGGGATAATCACATGTGTTTTCTTTTAGGATTGCTCGCCAGGATGGTCTCTTCCTATTAAAGCCATGGTCAAATCTCTCCCACTTTGGGCCATTGTGGTGTCTTATTTCTGTGAATACTGGCTGCTATCCACAATAATGGCATACACGCCCACATATATCAGCTCTGTACTTCAAGCAAACCTCAGAGACGTGAGTACAAAGAAAGTGTACCCAGGCATTGTGTTTCTCTGTATGCCCTCACTCATGGCCACAGGATGAGGGATTAGACCAGGACCCCCCACAGGAAATGCAACCAGTTAACTTGGATTCACATTGACCTCAGTGTGGCCCACTGCTTACCTGAGCAGAGATATGGTTCCAAATCAGGTCATGGTGTCATACTTTTAAAAGTGTTATGCAAAAATTTTATACTTAATGAAGTCAGCATTTATAAACAAGATGCTTTATTGGCAGCATAAAATTTTTTAAAAGATTAATAAATTCTATTGCAAATAAGATGTTGTTAGACTTCTTTCCCCTTCTTCCCTCCCTCCCTCTCTCCCTCCCTCCTTTCCTCCCTCTTTCTTTTTCTTTCTTTCTTTCTTTCTTTCTTTCTTTCTTTCTTTCTTTCTTTCTTTCTTTCTCTCTCTCTCTCTCTCTCTCTCTCTCTCTCTCTCTCTCTCT
>CABHPR010139555.1:63742-75718 GCA_902168415.1 Peromyscus melanophrys
CAGGTCTTCTTACCTCTACCTCCCCACTGTGGGATTACAGGTATGTATCACCAAACCTAGCTCAAAATCTTTAAAATAGCTATTTATACATGATATTTATATATGAAGAAAGCCTTTGTCCTTTGCTTTTATTGAAAATGATTGAAGTCAGGTATGGTGGTGCACGCCTTTAATCCCAGCACTTGGGAGACAGAGGCTATAAGATATGTGTGAGTTTGAGCCAGCCTGCTCTACATAGTGAATCCCGGAGTCAACTAGGACTACACAGTGAGAATTTCTGTCAAAAAAGAAATTAAGAAGATTGAGTTATGTGCATATTTCCCCTCCAGAATTAAAGTTAAGTTAAAATTCTAGTAACAAAGAAGTTAATTGACACAGAAAGTGATGTGTGTATAATGCAAAGCCACAGACAGGGACCATCCATCAGGATCAGTCAGGGCCGTGACAAGGATGCTGAGGATGCTCATACTCACCCATCTCCAATCTCCAGAGTGGAATCCTGTCGGCCCTGCCGTTTGTGGCTGGCTGTGTCTGCATCATCCTTGGGGGTCTGTTGGCAGATTTTCTCCTCTCCAGGAAAGTCCTCCGACTCGTAACTATCCGGAAGCTTTTCACTGCTGTTGGTAAGGGCCAAGCTGACTGCTAGGTGGTTGTGGGAGCTTGGGAGCCTCTTTCTTATGTCTTCTGTTCTGCTGCAGGGGTCCTTGTCTCATCCGGGATCCTCGTGCCCCTGCCTTGGGTCAGATCCAGCCGCAGCACCACAATGGCCTTCTTGGTTATATCTTCTGTCTTCTGCAGCCTCTGTGATTCAGGGGCCCTCATTAACTTCTTAGATATTGCTCCACGGTAGGGACCCCTTTGCCTCATCCTCACAGAAGCTCAGTTCAGGTCCAGGAACCCTACCTACCCTTGCTCTGATGCAAAGGTAAAAGAGAGTGTGTACATCAGGTCACAGGGGATAGTAACATCAATGCTACATCTTTGTAATTTCTGGAAGGGACCCTGGGCTAGTTGGCCATGGTGAATGCAGACTTTCCTAGCTGAAACAAGAGCAGTCTGTGGCCATGCAGACACCTGACTTGTCAGTCTCTGCTGAAGAATGCAGCAAGTCCGTTGGGTTGGTTACTGAAAGGTCTCAAGAGATCCCATAATAGAGGCCTAAGTGAGGCTTAAATAAGGAGAAAGAGGGTTGGGAGGAATGGTTCAGCTGGTAAATGCTTGCCAGGCACACATGTGGACTTGAGTTTTATCCCCAGAACCCACATTGCAAGAAAAAACAAAACAAAACAAAACAAAACAAAATCAAATAAGCCAAGTACAGTGGTGTGCACTTGTAATCCCAGTGCTGGGAAGCTGGCGAAAGGCAGAGAGTCCTGTGGCTTCTTGCAGTGGGCCTAGCCTAATGAGCAATTTCCAAGCTGGTAAGAGACACTAATTCCAAAAGAAATGTGGACAACACCTCAAAGATGTACCCAAGATTGTCATCTGGCCTCCACATGCAGTGCACATACATGCATGCATGCTGCCACACGTGTAAACACATATACATCCACAAAAACAAAGGGAAAAGACATAGAACCCAAGGAAAAATCCTTATCTTTGGTGCCAGTCATGCCAGAGAGAACTGAGACCAGACATAAAACTCCCAGGGTTTAATTCAGGCAGCAGGATATGCTTCATCTTTATGCAATGGGCCACTGAGACATGTGGGAGATAGACTGGTCTCAGAGAGTGACCATCTCATCACATGAAGGTATTTGATGCAGAAGGAGGAGACTTTTGTATCCCTAAATAGGGCTGCAAGATTGGGCTCAATAGTAAGAACCAAGAAGTTGACATGTTAGCATAGACTACCCCTGAAAGGGTGAGCCTGTAGCCTAGGAGTATAAGGATCATTAGTTAGCATATTTTGTTCAGGGTTAGTATCCACCACCCTAAGCATCCCCAGAGATATGCATGGAGATACAGCAGTGCAATGCAACCAGGCTGAGCCCTTTGCTTACATGAGACCGCCCCCTTCCCAGGTACGCTGGCTTTCTCAAAGGACTGTTGCAGGTCTTCTCTCATATAGCAGGAGGCATAGCTCCCACCGTTGCTGGATTTTTCCTCAGTCAGGTAAGGTTAACATCATAAGGAATATTAATAAGAGAAACTGAATGGCGGTAGCTAGTAGAAGTCAGTCTAAGGTACTGTTAATTCCTCAGTGAGGAAGAACTCAAAACTCTTGAGTCTGGAGCCCCTAACATACCTTCATTCCCAGCTCAACTTTTGTGGGGAAATTCCATATTCCGTGGGTGTGGTATTTGTGAGAATGCTCAGTGTAGTGGGTTATGGTTTGTGAATTCTTTTTTTTTTTTTTTTTTTTGTTATTTTCCCACATTTCTAGTAATATTCATGGCATTTCTCCTACAGTCCAGTATGATCATCCATCGTGGTTTACCTCAAACTGAGCACTCTCAGAATTTCTGAGAGGTTTTCAGTGTTAACATCTTGAATGCTCTGGGCAAACCAGGATGAGGTGGTTTTCTGTCTAGGAAGCTAAAAAGTCTTTGGAAATTGATGAGCAAGATGTTTAACGAATGTCAGAGTGGAAAGCTCCCTATACCTCACACCTATGCTCCTGAGTTCTCTCTGCCATTCATTCATCTTGCTCATCACTCAGACCAGAAGCACCCGGGCCCAGTGCTGCTGGGATGCTGGATTTTCACTCTGAAGCCTTGCATCCTGGAGAGGCACTATGATGTCATTAAAATAAGCAAGACAATGCAGTGCATGCTAGTAATCCCAGCATGTGGGAGGCCAGCTTGGTCTACAATGTCAGACCCTGTCTCACAAACAAATCCCTAAAAGAAGAAAAAAGTAAGAATAAGCAAATAATTAAACCTGATGACTTGAACATTGCCTAAGAATTATATAGATATAAATTTCACATGGAAAAAGATGTCTGGGAGATTTGTGAAAATCTCATTTCTAACTTTCGCATGACCTTGTATCAGTAACTCAGAAAAAGACAGGAGATTCACAAAGAAAGGATTTTTGTTTTAATAAAATCAAGTCCTCTCTTGCCTTCGAAGCTTCTATCCCTTTCTAGTCACTGAAAACACTGTTAGGGATTGGTTAAAAGGAAAATCCTCGCATAAACCTTGTTTATCTTGCCACTTGATTGATTAATTAATTAATTAATTCATTCATTAAAAAACTATTAAGTATTAGTGTGTACTAAGCCAATTGTTTTAGCAAACAAACCCACAAAAGCCTCCCAACCCTGCCTCTTGAAATGCATATTGAAAAAAAAAACTGACAGAAAACTGTAGACATATTGGTGGTAAGTGCGGAGAGAAGAAGAGAATAGGAAACATGACCAATTTATTAGTGTGGTCAAAGAAGCAATCTTTGAAAAGGTGACATTGAGCAAGTCAGGAAAGAAGGGAGGGAGCCAGTCAGAAGACTACCTGATGGGACACGCTTTCCAGCAGAGGGAACAGGGGTGTGATGGTCCAATGTCAGACATGCTGCAGTATATTCCAGGAGCAAGATGGGAGTCATGGAGACGGGGCTGAGTTAGGAGAAGGAGCATCAAGGCGTAGAACCGTGTACAAGAAGTAACCACTGTCACTAACAAGGAGTTTCCTGCCTCCAGGACCCGGAGTTTGGCTGGAGAAACGTCTTCTTCCTTGCAGCCGCTATTGATGTAGTAGGCCTGCTCTTCTACCTCATCTTTGGCCGAGCAGAGGTTCAGGACTGGGCTAAGGAAGAGACATTCACCCATCTCTGAGAAAAGCGAACGATGTGTGAGATCCTGACACTGCCCTTCAAAGATCTACTTTTTGCCTGCTTGACTGCTAAAGCCATCCAACTGGAAGGGGCTTCGTTTCCAGGATCACCTCAGAGATCCTGGCTATGTGACACTAAAGATATTTTTTCCACACAACTGGAGGTTTCACAAGGAAAGGAAAGGATTGGTTGTTTATAACTGTATGCTCCTGGAATCACAGGTGTGTCCAACTGTCTATGAATCCTCTGTACTGTCCCCTATTGCTGTGGTAAAAGCATCAGGGGCTGGAGGACAATTTGCCATCAAAGCTAAAGAGGAAGCCAGAAGTACGGGAGTGATGAGTTGGAACCACAGGAGTGTGGTGCCATGAACTCTTTAAGCTGTCAGCAAAAGAGACCTGACAACCTGGAAAAGAGGATGTCTACAGACTGAAGTCCTGGGGCAGGAGGCCAAAGTGGACAGTTGCTCTGGTGTCAAGTGAGGGGGTTAAAGAGCCATTGTGAGCCTTGGTATGTGCAGGGTGTCTAACTGAAAACAGTCAGGATAAAGAACAGCAGAGAGTGAGTCTATCATGCAAAAAGGAATGAACTTTCTTCAACTAATACAAGAGGGGTAATGGAATTCAACCATTCTGGACAGCTTTATGTCTGTGGATCTTGGCTTTGGATCAAAACCACTTTTACAATATAAACCCCACCCAGGCACTCTCTGGAGTCAACTCTTCCACAGTTCCCTTCTTTCTAACCCCTCTGACCTGGCCCCTCATCTGGATGTGGATCTGTGCACATCCCTTCTGCCTTAGTCTTAGTAAGTAGACCTTATCTTGTGTGTCTCTTATCTCCTCATGCATTGCTTTGCGGCATCTGTCTCATCATGGCTGCCCTGTGCCTGCTTCTCTGACTCTTGTGGTTTCAGCCACTGTTCAATGGGTCTCATTCAATGTAAAATGTCTTCTAAAAATGTTGGTAAGACCCATGCTTGCTTCAGCTCATTTCATATGTCTAGAGAGTGTGTATGGTGTCTCTTTGCATTAAGAATCTATATGGGAGGTGGAGAGGTGGCTCAGTGGTTAAGAACACTGACTGCTCTTCTAGATGACCGAGGTTCAATTCCCAGCACCTACATGGCAGCTCACAACTGTTCGTAACGCCAAGATCTGACACCCTCACACAGATGTACAGGCAGTCAAAATGCCAAAGCACATAAAATAAAAATAAATAAATTATTTCAAAAAAGAATCCTATATTTAAAAAAAAAAGAATCCACATGAGTGACACAGGGACTACAAAAGAACATAAACACTCAAATACTAAATGAATATTAATGAATACATTAGTGTGTATGAAGACATGGCGGACATCACAGTCACGCACAGCTTGAAATAGCTCACTATCACAGGAGGATAGATGGCTTTAATAAAAGTATCACAAGTGAGTGTGCAGTGACAGCTGTGGAATATGGAACAAGGAGGCGAACATCTTACTAGAATAAGTAAGTGGCATGCACTAATTTAAGGGTGAATGGTGGCCACCATTACAGAACATCAATTGAGCTGGTATCTGAAGGTCACCTGATGTAGAGGCCAATGGAATGAATGTTCTAGAAAGACTCTGTGGGAAGATCCACAGCATATGCAAAGGTTTGGTGGCAAGAGAGAAATGTCAGGAGTGAATAAGAGCAGAATTGGCTGGGAGGTGATTAAAGAAGAAAAAGCAGGAGTGAATAAGAGCAAACTGGGCTGTGAGGAGGTTATAGAAGTATCGAAGTCAAGAATACACAGGGCACTGTGGACCCAGTGAAAAGTATTGGTCTTTATGTTAAAATCAGTGGTTAAAAAAAAAAAAAGCTGGGTGATGGTGGCACACGTCTTTAATCCCAGCACTCAGAAGGCAGAGCCAGGTGGATCTCTGTGAGTTCGAGGCCAGCCTAGTCTACAGAGTGAGATCCAGGATAGGCACCAAAACTACACAGAGAAACCCTGTCTTGAAAAAACAAACAAACAAACAAACAAAAAAATCAGTGGTAGTATTTTAATGGAAAAGGACATAATCAGGGTTCTGATTTTCAATAGTCACACTGCATCAAAGAATTGGTTAGGAGGTCCCAGTGCAGTCCAGGAGAGTAGTGGTCCATGGTATGGGTGGAGGAAGTAGTGAAAGATAAGCAAGTAGATAGCCTGGCCACACTCATACTCTATGAGAGGATGGATGATGTCCACAGCAACAGTTGCATTTTGGTTTGTTGTTAGATCAATGGGGATGCTTCTCACAATGACAACAGCATACACAATGAAGACCACAAATAGGAAAATGGACACAAAGGTCTGGATAGCACATGTGACATTTGGAGTCCAGTTATGTATCTGGTAACAATTTGAACATAGGTCATAATTAAATTTTTCAGTATGGATAAGGTTGCGTGGGTGGACAGTATGACATAAAAAGAGAAAGCCTATGACTAATTTTCAAGATTTCCAGTGTTTAATGGTCAGCTAGAAGATAATTAGAGAAGGGAGGAAGGAGGAAAGGATAGAGAGAGGAAGGGAGGAAGGAAGGAAAAAAAGTATAGAAGGCAAACCATGAAAATAGTGTTAAGATGGAGAAGTGGAAAGAATGAATTATGAAAAGGAGTGATCAATCTGCAGAGATCTGGCTGATGAGGAGAAACAGAGTGAGAAGAAAGGCGCCCAATCCTGAGACATTGGGGATAGAAGAGTGGGAGGGAGATACGGTTCAAAGAAAGTTCGGAGCAAGCTTGTTGAAGACCCCCAAGGCAGAACTTGTTGAAGACCCCTGAGGCAGAGCTTGTTGAAGACCCCCAAGGCAGGGCTTGTTGAAGACCCCCAAGGCAGGGCTTGTTGAAGACCCCCAAGGCAGAGCTTGTTGAAGACCCCCAAGGCAGAGCTTGTTGAGAAATGCAAGTGGCATAATCAAAAGCATCGAGTATGAATGGAAAGTTCCTGGGAGAGGGATGAGGAAGGGCTGTTGTGCCTAAAGCCCAGCTAGGAAGATAACAAGAACGGAATGAAGGTGGCCTTGCCTTTTCACTGACAGTCCAAAGTCATGCCTGTATTTGCAAGTGAGAAATCCAAGGAGGGCTTCATTCTTAGTATCTTTCCTCCAACTTCAAAGTTCAGAGAGTGCACACATGGCTTGTGGGTAAGGCAAAGGCTACAGTGTTCTTATTAGACAGAAGAGCAACATGGCAGAGATGCCCTGCTGGTGGCTAGGCAAGGTCTTTGCCTTCCTTACAACCCCTGGAATGCCTACACATTCTTCCTCTTCTGGTCCATTTATGGCAATTTCCACTACCCAACCTGAATATAAACCCAGAAAGTTCAGAAACCAGGACATGTATTATTTGACACATCTTCAGCAAAGTGTGGGATTCCATTTAAGGTAAGTACCAATAAATGTTTGATAAGTCACTTTTTGGAGCAGCTCTGAGCTGGTATAGAAGAGCAGTTGGGGGACAGAAGGAATAGGAAAGTGTCCTAGTTTCTGCCCTGTTGTTGAGACAAATACCATGACCAAAGCAACTTACAGGAGGAAAGGATTTATTTGACTTACACATCTAGGTCACGGTCCATCATTGAGGGAAGTCAGGGTGGGGACTCAAGCAGGGTCATGAAGCAGAAGCCATGGAAGAATGCCACTTGCCAGCTCACCCACAGGTTCATACTTTGCTACCTTCCTTATACAGCCCAGGACTATGTGCTTAGGGTGATGCTGCCCACCACAGGCTGGACCATCTTGCATCAGCTAACAACCAATCAATCCCCTATACATATGCCCAAAGGCCAGTTTGATCTGACTAATACATCGATTGAGACTCCCTTCTCAGGGGACTCCAGGCTATGTCAAATTGACAGTTAAAGCTAATGGAGACAGGAGAAAAGGAACCAATTTTGCCCCAAATTTATGTGCCTTGCTTTCAGAGCCCATGGGCTCCTTTTCTTATGGTGTTTCAGTGTCAGAAACCTGGATGTGACACCATCACTCTCTTTGGCAATCTTGGAATTGACCCAGGTCTCATTAAGGCACAGAGTCAGCTGTCCCAAGTCTTCATTAATCCATCTCTTTTCCCTCCCTTGACTTTTATTTTTATTTTTTGTTTCTTTTTTCTTTTTTGAAGTTCACTTATTTTTATTTTATGCATACAAGGGTTTTGCCTGTATGTATGTGTGTGCACTGTAAGTGTGCAGTGGCTATGGAGGCCACAAGAGGGCACTGGATCCCTTGAAACTGGAGTTACTGATGGTTCTTAGCTGCTATGTGGGTGCTGGGAATCGAACCCGGGTCCTCTGGGAGAACAGTCAGTCTTCTTAACTGCTGAGCCATCTTGCCAGTTCCTAGTTTTTGTGTGTTCATCATTCATCTTTAGCTGTTGCAGATAAAAAGTTTGATTTCTTCCTGGGCCCATCAAAGAGGAAACTGATTTCTTTTATATTTTCTTTCAAAATGGGCCATCTGAAAGAATAAAAATCATTGAAGATTTTTTTTCAAATGGTTTGTATATTTACAGCAAAGAGGAATGAATGTTGAAAATGGAAACAAAATGAACAAAAACAAATCCAAACCAAAAGGCCTTTCATGAGGTTGTAACGTTTCATCTTACATTTGTTTATTGGATCATAGAGGAAGACAGATAAATAAAGCCACCTTTAAACTCAGATGTGTAACTTGTTACATACAATCCACAGTGCAAAAGGAAGCACACAGACTCAAGTGGCTGAGCCTGGCCCCTCAGGTTCCTCATGCCACCCCTCCTGGTGTTGGTGGCTCCCGCGGGTGGCAGTCTCATGCAAGTTCCTCTTCCTTTCAATAAGGACTCTGACCTTGTGCTTCGAAGGTGCTCACTTTTCTATTAACTTTTGTAGACAAAGGAAAACAAAACACACAGAGACGTCACTAGAGAGTCCTTGCATCCAGAGACTGTGCCAACACCCCAAAGAAATTAGTGTAGGACATTTTTCTCAAGTTGTCTTTTGTCCAGTGACAGGTTATCCATGCCATCTTCACATGTCTCCACTATGGACATAATAATAAATAGGACTGCCAGGGGCCAACCTGCCTCCTTCCTCTGCCCTACCCTGGGAAATCTTTGTGAAAATATCTGAGTAACTGCAGCATTTTGCTAGGTCAAGTCTCAGGGAATGAAGATACTCAGTGCTATGTGTTGAGGCTGTATCCTGAGAATAAAACAAGCAGATAAAAAGCCACTGTGCCCATAGAGTTGGCATTCTGATAGTTTGATATTGCTGCTCTCGAAACAGCACATTGCATTTATAGTACTGATAGGTACATTCTCTGTGTCTCCAAATTTCAGCTTTTAATAAACTAATTTGTTATTAAGAAAATGAAAGTAAAACCTTTCTTGGTGATTCTGCACCAAGCACACACTCCAACTTCCATGGTCCTGCACTCTAGCGCCATCTGCCCGTTCTAAGAACCATTCCAGATGCTGTAGGTATTTGAACACCTCTCAACAGCACTGGCACTGCCTTGTGTCCACAGATTTCTTCTAAGTAGTTTACTTCTGTTCTCCTAATGTGAGGTAGCCTATCTGTGGTAATATGGTTCTCAGAAATTCATGGTGAGTCCTTGTATAATAGGCCAAATTGTGATGTTACAACGGTGCCTTCAGTGTAGTAGGGGAGCACATAGCAGATATACACCCCCAAAATGAAGCCCTGGGAGAGCTGAGGTTGAGAAAGCCTTTGCAACAATGTAAAAAGGCCTGTTTTTGCCTGAAGGTCAGAACAATATAAATATGTCTATCCTTAATTCTGGTCATGTGGCGCACACACGTAACTCAAGCCCTCAGAAATGGAGGTGGAAAAATCATGAACTTCAGGTCAGCTTGGGCTATATAGAAAATTCAAGCCTAGTCTAAGCTTTATTTATTGAGGTCCTGAACACACACACACACACACACACACACACACACACACACACACACACACCTCAAGTCAAGCCAAACCAACAAAGAAAGACACCAAATAAGAGATGTTTTCTTTTGACCCTTGCATTCATTTATACTATAGGTTCTAAGCAGAGCAATTAGAGAAGAAAAAAATGAAGGTTATCCAGACTGGAAACAGAAGTAAAATCACCTATATTTGTAGCTAACAAAATCATTTATGTGGAGATCAGACAGTACCCACTAGAAGGTGGTAGGATGAGTTTCATGAAACTGTAGGGCATTACAAAAGTTAACTGCATTTCTATTGTATTTAATACAAAAATTAAACTGAGAAAACCATTCCACTTAAAGTAGAACTTAAAAACCAGACACAGTGATGTACATCTGTAATGTCAGTGTCTGAGAGGTGGGGGCAGAAGTTCTGGGATAGTCTGTCTGGGCTCCATAGCGAGTTCCAGGCCCACCCAACATCACCACATGCTGGTATCAGCTCTTGCACAGGAGTAACACACTCAGATCAAAACAGATATTATAAAACTACATTAACATCAACAACACAAAGGACCAATGAGCAGTGGCTCAGTCGTACCACCGGCTTACAAGCAATTGTATCCCCCTCCAAATCAAACAGCCAGGGGCAATGAGAAAACCCTCTTTGACTCCACATTTCTCTCTTTTCCTCTTCAAGAGGAATATCTGTCTATTCTGACTATTTCTATTTCCTCGCATCATATTTTCTTTCTTTATTTTTCCCCTCTACAGATAGAACAGACAACAGAAAACTGCAGAAAGCAATTACTTGACTCAATGGTTTGCAAGCACAAAGACCTGAGTTTGAGACCCCAAATCCATGTAAAAAGAAGGGACACATACTTGTAACTTGAGCACTGGGGAAGCAGAGACAGGAAGATCACTGGGCCTGATTGGCCAGCCAGGGTTGTTGTGCTGCCCACCAATAAGAGACTTTGTCTCAAAAGAGTAGGCAGCATGAAGATGACATCTGAAGGTGCGCGCACACACACACACACACACACACACACACACACACACACACACACACCCATACACACATATGCACTCTCTTTCCTCATTCCTAAAAACAAAGTGGGCTCACAGCATCTTTTTGTCTCTCCTAACAGCTGTTGTCGTTCATCACAACAGGGTGTCTTGATTCAATGGGGCTGAACAACAGGGCTATTTCACTACTGCCAATTCTAATCCAGGAGTCATTTCTTTTCCTGTTTATTCACCATCCACAGTTTATATGAAAAGCAAACTACCTGATTCTCTTTGAGCACACCTCCACTGGCTTCCTGTCTTCATCATTCATTTGGAAGTTGGTTTTGCCAGGATCATCTCTATGACAGCTGTGCCTAACCCAGTGGTGAGTTTTAGTTCCTATGTAATTTTAGTCCTGGACAGCACTTTCCAGAGATATTACTTCCTTCTCCCCAATGCTCCACATTTTCTGACCCTTATTCCACGTCTCTGAAGACATGTCCTCGTCTCTTTTGCATTTTTCTTAGCTGTTCATTTGTGAGAAGCTCAATTTCCCAAATTTGCTATAGCAGCTCTGAGGCTGTACTGCTGGGCGGTGTGGTATCAGTGATACTGTTTCAGATGTAGCCTGCTGCTGCTCCCCCAGCCCACATCTGCATCTCAGTGATTCGTCATCAGCTGCTCTCTCGCCTGTATCTTCAGCTTCCAAACTTTCCTCAATCTGACAATGTCTCACCTTCACAGTCGTGTGTTTTCTGTTTCTTCAGCCCAGTCCTGAATTTCTCCCTTAGCAAATAGAAGGTAGAAAGTCAGGCATGCCACATTAATGCCCGCCATCAAGAAGAAGATTATATGCCAAGCATTTTCCGGATCCTGAGGGATTAAAATACAAAGTAAGTGTGAGTGACTCATCTTGATTTTGTGTCTTCTAACATTTAAAATATAGTATTAAAGTAATATGGAGACTCAACACAGGCCACGTAAGCATTCAAAACACTTATAAGAAAGTCACCATTTCACCCCACACGAGTAATTGCTTTTATATGTAGAAATTTCTGTTTTCACCAGCTGTTAATACAACAGTTTCTTTTTCTTTGGGTGTGTGCGTGTGTATGTGTATGTGAATTCTTTCTTTTTTTCTTTTCCTTTTTCTTTCTTTGTTTTGTTTTTGTTTCTCTGTGTAGCCCTGGCTATCCTGGAACTCACTCTGTTGACCAGGCTGGCCTTGAACTCAGAGATCCACCTATCTCTGCCTTCCAAGTACTGGGATTAAAGGG
>CABHPR010139556.1:2852-35256 GCA_902168415.1 Peromyscus melanophrys
ACACACACACACACACACACACACACACACACACACACACACACACAAAAGGACTGCTGATCCTTGCCAAGACAAGTATGGTTGCAGCTTTGGCAGCTGCAGGCCAGGACAATATGACACCATCGCTGAAGTGGCTTTGCAATCAGGAAAATGTATAGTGCCCCTTCCTTTGAAGGCAGCTGAGCAGGCAGTGGACCAATGGCTCCTGTTGTGCAGTGGAACAGTAGCTGGGACAGTTATTCTTGGAGGAGTAACTAGGCTGATGGAGTCTGGCCTCTCAATGGCAGACTGCCATTTAATAAAGGAGATGAAGCCACCCACAAGCCAAGAAGAATGGGAAGCTGAATTCCAAAAACACCAGCAATTTCCAGAATTTAAAATCCTGAATCATAACAGGACACTGGTGGAATTCAAGTTTATCTGGTACATGGAATATTTGCATCGAATGTGGGGTCAAACTGTAGGCCTTGCGTAATCCTGTTTCACAAATGCGCCTGTCAGATATGCTAAGCCTGTAGGCCGAAGATGATGTCCCATTGTTGCAGAGAAACCTTGGGTGCCTGTCCAGGCAGCTGGCTGTTTCTGACATAACTCACACTATTTGAAAGTTGCTTGTTTGCACTTCCTATTTTACTAGGTAATATTATTTCCTTCTCAGATCTTTGAGGGAGTTGAAGATTAGATAGTTTCCTTGTTAAGAAATTTCAGAAAAGAAACTCAGTAAGAGGTTTAAATTGTATATAATTGAAAGACATCATAAGATAGTTTTCTGTTGGTTATAAGTTAGGATAGAAAGTGAATTAGGTACATTTTAGATTTACAATGATAATGGACTATTTTCACTGAATTTGTCAAATGCAAATAGACTAGACATTGTTAATGTTTTTATTGCTTGCATGTATTATATATAGTTATTGTACTTATTGTATATAGTTTTTTGTGTATTAGTTTATAACTTTTTTTTTATTTTAGGCAAAAAATGGGAAATGTGGTGATATTTTATTTGTGCTCTAATAAATAAAGTGTGCTTGGAGATCAGAGGAAAAAGCCAGGCATTATATTAAACAGAGGACAGGCAATGGTAGCACATGCCTTTAATCCTATCACTTGGCAGGCAGGGATCTGTCTGGATCTCTGTGAGTTCAAAGCTTCACAGGAAAGAGAGCCAGACGTGGTGGCACATGCCTTAAATTCCAACACTGGTCAACCATGGAGGTCTGTAGGTCTGTACAGACAGACAGGAAGTGACAGAGCTGGGCAAGAAGAGGAAGTGATGTAGCTGGACAGAAAGAGTAAATCAAATGGCAAAACAGCAAGGTATACAGGCATGGATAGACAGGAAGTAGCTCGTCTTTGGAAGCTGTGTAGTTGGTGATGTGAGGTTAGCTGTGGCTTTCCCTATTTCCCTGATCTCTCAGGTTTTCACTCCTATATCTGGCTCCATGTTTTTTATTTAATAAGATCATTAAGAAATTCATCTACAAATAAACTCTTACACACTGAATCAATGTCTTAATTGTTTTGTATTGTCTATGGGAGTCTAATCAGAAAGGATTCTTTCTGGTCGTCAGCATGCTCATCTCTGTAATGGGAACGTTATGATTTGAATCTGAAGTTTTCCCCACAACTTTACATATTAAAGACTTTGTGGACAGCCAATGGCCTTTGAGAACTGAGTGAATCATAAAGCCTCTGACCTAATTCCATTCATCCGTTTATAGAGTCATAATTCAAATGCCTAACTAGGAAATGATGGAAACATTTTGAGGAATCAGAATGGTGTCCCTGAGACTTTTACTTGGGAGCTGGTGTAGAATATTTCCACTGGATCATTCATTTTTGTTTTTATTTCTTAGCTGAGTTTTATGGCAGCTTCCCTGTTCCAGAAATGTGTATTTCCTTGAAAATATCTGGTTCAATAATTTGTAATAATATTTCCCCTCCCAAAATTATTTCAAAATTTTAAATTACACTTGGATAGTTTGGATTTTCACCTTTTAATAGACAAACTTCTCTGAGGATATTTTCAAATATTTTGGCTTTTTAGCAATGATTCATAAAGTTAACAACAGTCTGATAGATACTTTTGGACAGCATTTGAAAGTCATTAGGATTTATTCACCTGAGATTGCAAATTGAACATTGTTCACCTTCCAAAATTACCATAGTCACCTTTTTTATTATATTTGCTGTCTTTCAATAATATCAAAGCTTGTTGTTTGGCTTTTGCAAATAGAATCACCAAAGGTTAAGGAAATCCATTCTGAAATATATTAAAATGGGAGATAAGGGTATTCTGTATTTCAGCATAGTGATTATTTGTTCACAGCCTGTGTATTTAATCTTTTCTGTTCTCTAGACATCTACAAAAGGTATACATATATATGTCTAATTAAAACACAATGCTCCCCCAAGTTAAGTTTATTTGACCAGGGATTTGCTTCCTTTGATTAGCCCTTGGTAATAATAACTTCATTTTTTTTCCTCTCAATATCTTCTGGCATTTTTTTGGCTTAACTAATTGAAATAGCATTCCCAAGTTGTCTTCTAGAGGATCTACCAAGTTAATGGTTAGTTGCTTTTAAAATCTCCGCAGTGTGTCCTTTGTAGAATATTGTATGAGTGTTGACAGAAAACTTTCTGAACAGCCATAGGTAATGGTCTTTTTAAATGAAAGTAATAATTTATCTAATATTGAGATATTCAGCTTTGATTGAAGCACTTGAAATTAATAGGTGATGAAAATTTAAGTTTTATATTCAAGTCATTAAATTATGTATGTGAATGCGTCTTTTGTAAACAGAGTTTTGAGTAATTTGTGCTTCTGTGTGTATCAGGATATCATAGCAACACCAGTAAGGAACATATGAAGGGAGGAAGTAGGAAACACTTGGGAAGTTTCTTTTTTCTTTTTTTTTTTAATGTTAATAAATAGGGCTCTTCTCTAGAATTTGATGTAATTTTTCATTTTGGAAGCTTTCTGGAACAGAACAATCTTGCAATGAGCAGTACTCTGAATGCAATGATTGAGTATGTTTCTTTCATGGATTTGTGACTTTCTATCCAAGTTAATTCTAGTCTTAACAGTTGGCAAAATAAGGACATATTGTTCAAGAGACTAGAGCCCTATATTTCTTTAATGTCTCTAAAGCGCCTCAATACAGTGGACACTTTGATTGAATAAACCAGTAGTTTCTGATTAGAAAAAAAAATCATTTTGAAGGAGTAGTCCAAATTGCTAAAATCATGAAATTATTAATGGAATAAAGAATTTTGATAAAAAGTAAAACACTCCTCCCTCTGTCTTCCTGACCTTAGGTTCTTGTGATTAGAGTCATCAAATAGGGTAGCCAGAGTACTTCTTTCCCTTCTGTATTTATTTTTTAATCATTTGACATGACAAAAAAAAATGTCATTAGTACTAGGCTGTGGAGACAGGATAATAGTTTTCTACTTTTATAGGAAATGTCTCTAGAGCTTTGCCTGTGGGAGATCAAAGTGCTGTCAAAACATTCTGTTCTGTAGAATTAATGTTTTAAATATATTAGACTACTTCCATTTATAGAACTCTCTTGTGACTTGCAAGGAGTGATACTCAGATCCCAATAAGTGGATTGATGAAATCTTTCCATGATCTAATGATACAAATTGAGCAATCCAAGGTAGTTATACTTTCTCAGAGTTACATGAGAATAAGTTAGATTTCAGGTGAACAAAACATTTTGTTGGTCTTCCTTTGCATACCATGACTCTTTATGAAGTTCTAAAATACTACATATTGAAACTGTGATTATTGGAACAGGAATATTTATTATATGTGCCCTGGGTGAGATCACGTATATCATCTGTTTTAGGACAGTAACATCTGGAGACAGATGCTCTTTTTTTGCTATTTGGATTTCACTACACAAGATACTATAGAAGATAACATTTTATAATTCTAGTAGCATCCATAAACTTCCTGAGTATTTTATGTTAATCTTTTGTTATGCAATTAACCATAGTAAGCCATATTTCTTTAAAAAGAGTTTTTATAATCAACTTATTACAATATTACATTTATAGTTTTAATTCAAATGGCAGTCTTTACAAAGATACTGACCAGCCTTAATGTCAATCTTAGATATGATATTAGAACAAATAGAAATTTCTAATGTAAAGAGAATTAATGGACAATTATTCAATGAAATTTTAGATAATAAAATAATGCAAATGTTTATATGCATACTTTGATTGATGACAATATTGCCTTCTCACTTAAATTAGTTACATTTTTGGAACAGTTAATAGGCAAAGATAGGCACAAAACAAGTCTCTTCTGTTGTTATCCTTGCTGTTTGCCCAGGAGCACTTCTGAGACACCTCACAAAAGGGGCTCTGCTGCAGGATTTGTGCAGAGCTGAGTCTGGTTCAGAATCATGGGGAACTGACAAAGGGATCTGTAGGAACGGCTGTAAAGCTGAGGGTGTTCCACAGAGTAAGAGCTTCAGAAGTCTGTGTAGATGCTGCTGCTAAACAGCACACGCACATGCTGAAACTATATAGCAATGTACTGACTTAGGGGATACTCAAGGTCTTAAACCAGAGAGTAGAGATACGTTAGTGAATCCTTCCCCATCCTGCTCCTCCTAAAGCCTTCCTCTCCATCATTCATATTTACTACTGTATCACCTGTGTTCTCTTATAAACAACTATTAAGATCATTCTTTCCCATCTCCACCAATGTGTGCTTTCTAGTTTCTAGATTTCTACATGTACTCCAGGTAAAACACACAAATTTAAAGATTTGATGGTAAAATCGATGTGATGACTTTTCCTGAGATTCTGAGATGACTGAATTCTGTTTCTGTTTTGGTGAGATATTCTGTAGATGTCTGTTATGTCCGTGATCTGTGGTGTATATTAACTTTGAAGCTTATTGTTGGTTTATGTTTTAGATGGCCTATCTAAAGATAGAAGAGGGACTGAAGTTACCCACTATTACTGTATTAAGATCTATTAGATTTTTATGTCCATTGGTGTTTTATGATGTTGGGACTTCAAATACTCAGCAAATATATACTTATGATTATTATGACATTCTTAGGACTTGAGCCCCTTATTAATGTGTATTAGCCTTCTATATCTGTTTTGACTAAACTGAACTTAAAGTCTACTTTATTAAATGTCAGAATAGATATGACAATTTATTTTTTGGCCTTGATTCACTTGAAAATTTTGATCATATATGTAACATATAGCCCAGAAATTCTGCATCTAATCAGGTATGAAATTATGGTATATAAAGACATATGCATTCAGAAATATCATGTCAACAGTAAACTGGTTTTGCTATAATTATTCTGAATAAGAACCCTAGAAATGGAAACTACTAGTAAATAGTTCAGCAAAACATGATGCATATATATGAAAGAATACTATTGAGCATCCAAATGGCATATAGAAGTAGATATGGAAAATTGATTGAGTTCATTTACACCTAATTTCTAGAAAAATTACATGTAGAAAGAAAGAAACTTAATAATATCATAATACTGGAGTTTATACCTACTGGCCTGAAGGGACACTTAGTGGCAGAATTTATTGTTATTATTATTATTATTATTATTATTATTATTATTATTATTATTATTGTGCGGATTGACTCAGGCACTCCATAACCTTATTTAATTTTACCTAAATTGTGCTTTAACACCTGTATGTATGCCTTATATGTTTGTGCATGTATATGCTTAACTGTGTAAAATTTTTAAATAAGGAAACTTACACAAATGTATCAGAAACCTGATGTAAAGGACAAAAGAATTCTTTTTAAACTTGGGAGATGGTACCTCACAGTATGTTTAATCGTGATAGTGTGGAACCTGAAGCTCAGAAAGTATACCTACAAAGGCTATTTGTTTGAGAATTTACATAAGCAAATTTTCCAGCAAAGATTAAATGGTGTTTAAGCATACTATCTAACACAATAAGAAACAGTATAATTCAATTTGACAAATAATGAAAATAAATTTGTCCTGATTAGAGAAAATATAAAATAAATTATGGCTGTAAAATTTCAGTTGTCTATAGTTCTTTGTGTAGGGTTGAGGCCCTGGGGGATTTTCCCTGTGTAGCTTCACATATTTTGTTTGTGTCTTTCTTGTTCAGTTCATGGTGGGTAGTCTTGCTAGTGAGACTTTACAAGTGTAGTTTTTGTTGTTCCTAGGAGACACAGCAAAGTCTCCAATCCTCTGACTCTTAAAATCTTTCTGTTACCTTCTTATAATGTTCCTGAAGCCTTAGGTATAGGAGTCTTTTGGAGCTGTATCCACTGAGACTGGACTACACCACTTTGCACACTGAATAGTTGTAGTTTTCTGTAGTGGTCTTTGATGCAGTTTCCTTGATGAAGGCTGAAGACTACACTTAACTGTTACCCCTAGGTGAAGCTAGAAACCAAAGATGTGACCCTGTCAGGAGGGAGCACACCAATTTATTTTCCAGTGCTAAAAGGTCTACCCCAAAAATATACACACAAGTAACAATATAGGCACTCAACAAGTTATGTTTAGTAATATGTATATATATATATATATATATATATATATATGCAATAACTATTGATAAAAAAGGCTATGAACTTGAAAGAGAGCTGAAAAGAGCATATAGGAGCATTAGGAAAGAGGAAAGGAGAAAAGAGAAATATAATTAAAATACAATCACAAAAATAAATAAAATATAAAATTTCAAAATCACCACAAAAAGACAAAAAACTGAAATTCCAACAAATTTAAAGTATACACAGAATACCAATTGCAAACATACACTACAAAGAAAGTAAATTGCCTGATGCATGAATAAAAAGTTATGATAGCCCATATATTGTAAAACAACTCACAATCCAAGGAATTTAATGTTGTCACAATCTTGATGACTTTCGATGTTAATATGCTGAGAAAAAAAGAGTCCAAAAGATGTGCTATATAAAAATACGTTAGAAAAAATTGGAATATTTAAACAAATTTATAGATATAGAGAGTATATCTGAGGTTGTACATATAGGGGAGTAGACCACCACTTGTTGGTAGGCATTTATAAATTTCAAGTTTTAGAGATAAGATTCAAAAAACAAGCTGGATTAGTACTCAGCATGAAGAGGCTGTACAGAATGATGGGGGTTTTTTATGGCAATATACTATTAATTTCATTATTGTACAATCACACATCCAAGAAGAACCAATTTTGTATTTTAAAAAAGTGAAAGTTAATTTACCTCACCTGCAATTCAATCAAAGTGTAAAACAACAAAATCAGATTTGTTAAGAACACATTTAAATATATTTCTCTTGTATAACATTGTTTGTGTTACAAAAAAATCTTGCTTGTGGGCTACATAGACAAAGAGTGCTTAAGAGCATGTACTTCCCTTACAGAGGGCTTGAGTTTGGTTTACAGTTCACAGATGCCTATAACTGTAGGTCCAGGGAATCTGACACCATCTTTTGACCTCCACAAATACCTGTATGCATGTACAAGTACCTACACAGACACACCCACAAACATACAATTAAAAATAAAATATATTTTAAGAAAGTAAGAGAGAAGAGGATCTGGTTAGTTGTTTCAGCCAAATGAGAAGCTGTTGATTCTGCTGGTGAAGGATCTGTGAAACACTATGTCCCATATTTTGCTGTCACAAAAGCATATTTGGAAAACATTTTAAAAGCACAGTAGAGTGAGAATTGTTGAGACCAAGATTGGAAAAAGCACAGGGACAATTAGCCAAACGAATGGAAACACATGAACTATGAACCAGTAGCTGAGGAGCCCCCAACTGGATCAGGCCCTCTGGATAAGTGAGACAGTTGATTAGCTTGATCTGTTTGAGAGGCATCCAGGCACTGGGACAGGGACCTGACAGTGCATGAGCTGGCTGTTTGGAACCTGGGCTTATACAAGAACACTTGGCTCAGCCTGGGAGGAGGGGACTAGACCTGCCTGGACTGAATCTACCAGGTTGAACTCAATCCCCAGGGAAGTCTTTGCCCTGGAGGAGATGGGAATCGGGGGTGGGCTGGGGGGGAGGGGGGGGCGAGGGAGAACAAGGGAATCCATGGCTGATATGTAAAATTAATTTAAATTATAAAATTAAAAAAAAAGCACAGTAGAATAAACACACCTTAAATATCCCCACGTGTCAATATCTGAAAACAGAACTCTTTGGGTAAAATAATGCTTAAAAATAAACTTTAAAAATTTCCTTTTTCTGTGGTTAGATCTGTGGCTAAACTCTTAGTTATAAATCAAGGACAATACATGTACACAAATATTTTACACCCCGGAATCTTTCAGTTATTTATTGTTCCATAACAAATGACCTCCAATTTCCTGCCATAAACAGTGATAATCATTTGTTTTACTTACAAACTTACAACATAGGTATAGCTTAGGGGAAACAAATCAAGTCTGTCTTACAGAGTGTCACCTAGGGCAGTTAAGTAAACTACTGCATGCTAAAATTGCTTGAATATTTGCTTGTTTATCCTTTTGTAGTTGATGCTGCTCGTTTGATGAGTCTTCTGTTGGGTATGTCACTTAGAAAATCTGTGTATGGCAGTTATCACAATGAGTTTGTTCCCAATATATATAACAAAGAAGAACAATAAGACATAAATTGGTAAAGACTTGAAAAGGTAGTTCCCAGTCACAGCAACCGTGTTGCAATCCATGAAGCTCACACTATCTCACTACAACAGTTTCAAAAGGCAAATTAAGATGGAGAAAAAGGAGATTCACTGCTGTCAGAGGCAAAAATTAAAAGAAGGGTCTCACTAAAGAGGCACAGGGAGTATGTTGGGACTGAAATTTCATCTTTCTAGCCATGATGATGACACAGTTCACATATATCAAGGTCAATGTATTACTTAATTGAATACTTTTAAAATGATTTTTGTTTTTAAAGAACACTACAAAGAAAATGGAAGAAGTCACCAACTGAGATGTGCATGCCATGTCTTGCAGACTGTTCTGTGCATAACTACTAAACAAGAAACATTTTTCCTAAGCATATCATGCAATTCTTATTTTCAAAACATGCATATGTAAAAATATATTTTACTACTTTATTGAAGAATGTTCCAGAGAGGTGTAGGGTTACAACAACTAAGAGAAATAAAATGTAATTGAATGTGGAGGGAGACAAAGTGAAAAATGCAATTGTAAATGTCTCCGTTGGAATACTATCTGAGTTTCTTACTAGGAGATCAAAATGACTTAAATCTATTTGTGAGTCAAAATTCCATATTTTAAAAAAAGAGGATATCAATAGTATGCCAATGATATCCATGAGGATCCTCATAGATCCAGGATATCTATGAGGATTAAATGAAATAATACAAGTATGAAAATTCTAAACATTATCATTTTAAATAATTTCTGAAATTATTCACATTCTTAAATTATTATTCCTACTCATAGTAAAAAAACAAATATCTACTAATTTTCTCTCAGATTTAAAGATGTTTCACTTGTGACGCTACTTTCTCATTAAGGAGACACTGTCAAAACCATAAACTATCTTTAATAATATTCTATAGAAACATAATATATAACACACTTTAAAGCCAAAGAGAGTTATTTGTTTTGAAGAGTGATATGTTAGAGAATTCTGAGTTTCCTTATTCATTTTGAGTTCCCCAGTTAACCTAATGAAAACATACTTGTAGCTTGTTGTCATATTTAATTGATTTAAATTTTTATCACTAAGAAGAAGACATGGCTTAGAGTTTAAGAGTACATAATGCTCACATACATATATGAACAAGATAATATATATATACGTATATGTACCATTGTTCATACACACACATAAAAATATTAAAGAAAAAAATGAGTCCATGAAATTGAGAGAAAGGATATATGAGAGAAGTAGATTGAACAAAGGAAAAGAGAAAATGATATATTACATGTAGTTATGTATAAGTAAATTCCTTCAACAAACTATTTTCTTGTATATAGCAAAGAATATCTATATGTGTATATGTATGTACAATATTCAATTTAAATATAGCTACTGTTTATAAATGTATTCATATATGTATTTGTGTGTGTGTATATATATATGTGTGTGTGTGTGTGTGTGTGTGTGTGTGTGTATGTGTTCCTTTCCCCCAACACGGACACAAACACATGCCCCTATATTAACCAAACATTGCTTTGAACTTAAGAAAGCTTTGATAACATTTACATAAACAGATTGATGCAAATCTATATGCCCATGTACTGAATCATACATTTTAGAATATTGATTCATGATTTTGTTGAAAAATGAATGAACAGACTAGTTATAAAAAATGAGCTTTGAGAATTTATTGAATAATAACAGTTCCTGATCAAAATTACCTGAAAATCTAATGGCCTATAACCAACTACAGCTATTCAGTATTGGACATCTAAGCATATTTTATAGTCCAATGCAAATGAAATTGTCTTATTATATTAATACATGCAAATTCCCATAAAGATAATGCTAAAGCATTTTCCTTAAGGAATTATAGTCCATTGTCCAATAGCCAGGATGAAGTAACTTGTACTTTCAGACATTACAACTTTGACTTAGAAAAGACATGAGGAATTATGGATAAGATAAGACACTCCTGATTCACTCTTTATATCTGTTTCTTGGCTAGCCTGAAGGGCATAATAGAAGTGATGTTCACTGTTGCTCTCAGATGGTCTCCTGTTTCTATGCCATGATAAGTCATGCATCATTGAAGATAAGCAGATTTCCTTGCTTTTCCTGTGATTTCAGCAAACAGTTATTTTTTCAATGATGTTTATGCTATTTGGCAGCCATCAAGGTTATAATATATAGTCACTCTCAAGGTCTTACAGGCTGACTTAATCATTGATCAAATTAATTAAAAATACAAAATAAATATTAAGTCATTCCTTTAACTTGGGTTATTTTTTTATATATGCCACTTGAAGACTTTTAGATTAACTTTAAGATGAGCCAAGGAGCTTAGCTCTGTCCACTACCATTTTAGTTTGTTGATATATGTAGAAAGGATCCTTTGCTATTGTTCCCTTTGGGGGCAGGGGCCAAGTAGGCGCAGAGTCAAACCACACAGACTCTGGGAGAATGTCAAAACAACAACTCTGTTTATTCAGGAAGAGGTAAGCCTTATACACCCTCCACCCAACCCTGGGGAGAGGTCTGATGAATATGCATCAGCTGGTGTGACATGGCTGCCTCTCATTGGTCCAGGTCATCTCCAGATCATGTTTCAGCTGCTGTTGCTAAGACCCTTGGCAGACCCAGGCTGGCTCTCAGAAAGTATTTTTTTTTTTTACTTGTTTGAGCCATCTGGCCCTCAAGCCAGTTAGGGATGAATCATCCCACAGATATACACTTAATCAAGCTTCCAACTTGACCAAATGTCCTTGCTTGGGTGCAGTACTCATGAAGACTGAACTGAATTCAGAAAATGTTTCGTTCTCAAAGAGCAATTCCATCAAAAACTTTTTTCATTGTAGACAATGGATTAAAATCTCTGACTGTGAGTTGAATAAAAGTGTAATTTGAAGAGTAGGCAATTCACATTATAGAACATCATAGCAAAGAATTTTCTGATCCTCAGTAATATAAATATCCAGATTTAAGTTCAAGACATGACCTTTATTATACATAAGTACTTTTTTTGTTGCAAGAAATAACTTTTCATGTAAAATTTTATGTATTTTCATGCTTATCTTGACTATAATAAATATTTTACTGAATGAGTCTTAATAGCAGAGTGAAGAACACAGAAAAAGTTAGAATATGTTGGAATTAGCACATCCTGTGAGGTATTCTATTGTTAAGGAGATTTATATTTTCCAAAATCTAGCTGACATGACACTATTATTTGTTTTATTGAGGCTTTAAAAGTAATAAAATAGACATGTTCAAAAATGTATCCCAATGTGGAGCATATACTGTTGGTAAATGACTTTGACTTAAACATTGTATGGATATTTCAATGTTCTTCCATTTCCTTGACTTTGATCAAATAATTTAACCTTTCTGGACATCAATTATTATATTTATAAAATGAAAATAGAATATCAACTCCACAGCATATTTGGAAATATAACTTGCACGTGTAGGAAGCCTAGCTTAGAGCATAAGTATTGGGATGGGAGCCACCAAAGATACAATGTTTCTTCTTAAAGTTTCTTGTCGATTTGATAGTTTGAATTGTCTATTCACATTGCACTGCTGTGGGAGTGCTGCAAATTATTATACAGTGCATTATTGCCAGTTGGATGAGAAAGTAAAGTTGATGACATAATTTCTTGAGTAATTCTGATCCTTTTAGCTATAAAAATGAAAAATAAAGAACTTCTATTACCACCTGAATACCTGAGAACTTTTGGGGAGTCCAGGCATGCCTATCTTGCATCACATAGTACCACTTTTATATTCTTCCTTTCCTCACCTTTCTTTGGTGTTCAATATACACTACAATGTTAGTGTGTCTACAGGGGTAGAAAAATATATAAAGATAAAATGGCACTGGCATTGTAAAGTAATTCTTTTTCACTATTGTTGATAAAGATTCAAATACATAGAAGAAGCTGGGCTTCCCAAAAATCAGATCTATATTCAGAAGATTATTAGAGTTCTTCTAAAAGACTCAGTAAAAGGAAGTATAAAAGGAGAAATGCAAGGTAACTTCGTAGATATTTCTACCCGTCCCATTCTGGGTTGATAAAATAGCTACTTTATAGGTCTGTAATTATCAGTATTTGGTTGTAGCCTCTCCATCTTCTGGTGACTGCTGGTTATCACTGAAGAAGTCCCAGGATCCCCAGAATGATGATTTATTCTCTTCAAAGAGATTAGATGTGGCTTATCTCTTAGGAAATTACTTAAATCCTTAATATTGAAAGAGATGCTGGCTTAGGCCAAAAGCACCTCAGCAATGCAAATATATGCATGAACATAATACTAAATTGTATATTGGTGAAATTATTAAGGCCACTCCACATAGTTAAAAGGGAGGTTTATTTAGTGGGGCAACTTACAAATGAAGGGATAGGTAGGTTGCAGGGCCTGGGAAAGACGTAGCGCAGTCCAGAGGTGTTCTCTGGAGAACTCTGCTCGGTCTACCTCCAGCGTCCAGGGTCCAGGAACCAAGAGAGGAGGCACATCTGGAACTCGGGTCTTCAGGGTCCTCTCTTGGCCCCGCCTTGTAGGCGTGACAGTTACCGAAGCCTCAATGGAGGTTGGAACTTCCAGATCAAAGCTGGAATGGCTACCCACTACAATTGTACTATAACACTTAAGTAACAAGTGTGCATGCATGTGTGTAAAAAGGAGAAGTAGAGGTAATCTTTTATCAGAGATTTTTTAAGTATTACATCATTGAAAACTTCAGGAGGTAGCCGGGCGGTGGTGGCGCACGCCTTTAATCCCAGCACTTGGGAGGCAGAGCCAGGCGGATCTCTGTGAGTTCGAGGCCAGCCTGGGCTGCCAAATGAGTTCCAGGAAAGGCGCAAAGCTACACAGAGAAACCCTGTCTGGAAAAACCAAAAAAAAAAAAAAAAGTATTCATTTTTTTCAGTGTTATGAAAATGTCAAATTTTACAAATACTCTTTTGCAAATTTAGTATCGCTTCAATATAGCAATATAGCATTTTCTTCTTTTACAATTGGATGCATATAGAAATGGATGTTTTTTGTAAGTTTTCTCTACTTTATACAATAGTCATATTTGAATTTGCTGATCATCTTAGAATTTGGACCAGCCCGAAACACGTGATTAGTCTCTTTTTTCTATGTCCTTTCATTTATAGGGATTCACTTGAAAATAATACAAAATAGAGAAGATAATGGAGAAACTGTGAAAAAGATGCTGTACATACTTCCCCTGATGTTTGGAAAAGATTAATGAGTCCCAAGGGAGTACAGATGAGAGAAGATGGGTAAAATGTGAAGGGATGGATGCTCGTGGCCAAGATAACAAGAAACTCTGTTGCTGTCTCCTTTGCCTTCAGTGTCAGAACAGCAGGAAACTATTATTCTTCCTTCTGATTGATGAGAGAACATCCTAAGTAATTTTGATCTGCTTATTCAGGACAGGTCTCTTCTCATAATAGAACATAATCTCATTGCAGAGTGCGCTCATCTGACTTCCTAGAAAGGCACAATGTTCAAACTTTTTTCACCATTGAGATATTCATTTACAAGTTAACTAAATACCATTTTGTCCATAAAAAAAAACATACACATTCTGTTTAATCTTCAACTTCAACCAGTACATTTCCAGTAATAGTTAATATTCTGAAGATAAGAGAATAGTGTCTATGTGCAATAAATAGAAGCACATGCCATATGCCAAACTTGGTGCTTTCTAGTGGGAATTTTTCAGTTTAGAAAAAGTCAGTGATTCCTACATTGTCAATGTTATCTGAAATAATTTGTGTTTATTAACTTTTCCTATAAAAATTTCTGTAAGTACTAACAGTCTAGCTTCCTTTATCTTAATGAGGCAGAGGATGGTACAGTGTTTTATTGCGACACTGGTTGACCCCATATGTTAAAGAAAATTATGCTACATGGAAAAAAATTAGCAGTGTTCTCCTTGAGATTGCTGAGGGTGGTCATATTATATGGCAGTAATATTTTGTTTTCCATGTTGTTGGTGTCTTAAAACACTTCATTTTGCTCATATGGTTTTTTAATTATTTCATTAATTTCACCTATCAGTATGAAGGATAATGCTCATTCAGAGTCTGACATTTCTCCATTTGGCAAATGGTTGTGTAAAGTATATTATCAGTTTGATGTTGAATTTGATAAAATATCTTTCATATAGACTTTATACATGAGAACATTGCCTAATAAATTCAAACATATTTTATGTCATCAAGTATTAATAATAAGGAAAATTAGATGGAAGACTGGATGTGGGTGAGACTGGAAGGAATGAGTTGAGATAAAACAGGAATTAATCTATATACAGAAAAATGTCTGCAGAGATCATGTGTATAAGTCAACACACAGAAAAACAGAATGTATGATGCAGATATGTCAGATAACTGAAGGAACACTCAATTATCTCTTTGAAAGGGGTTACCAGGAAAAACTAAAATATATTGTGTCTAATAGAAAATGTGACATCCACAACTCAATTCCATGAAATGAAAAGTACTAAAACTCTATTTTTTTTTAATTATCAAGCCAATTTATTTCCAGGATACCTGTCAGTTCTTAGAGGAATGCACCCAAATGATGATACTGTTAGACCCATTCTTCTCTGTGTATATGATGAAGGTGAATATCCCTTTATCCACAGAGTAGACTAGTAGTTTTCTCCTCAGTGGAAAATATACATGTGCCGTCTAGGTTTTTGTTTTTGTTTTTTGGATGGGGGAAAGCAGGATAGAAAATGCAGAATGACTTTGATATTAAATAATGTATTAGACTGGGAAAGGAAATTAGGAATTTCAAATGCTTTTTCAAGGCCTTTTATATAAATGAAGAAAAGTTGTGGACATATTGAATGGAAATCAGTATGAATTTCTCCATATATCCATTATCTCAGAGAGGAAAATAAAACCCACACAAATATGTGGCCATATGAGCCATGTATACTTTGTGAATGCACAGCTCTCTCAAATGTTTTGCAGTACAGAGTCAGTGCATGTATCTCAAGTCCCCATCCCATCTTATGTTAGAAGGCAAAGCGAGTCAAAGGAGAGACACAGAAGGCTGAAAAGTTTCATGAATGCACGTAAGTTTTTAAATTTGGACTTCAGGACCAAGGTGATAGGGATGTCATGCTGTATGCAAAGGAAAGGAAGATGCCAGCAGAACACCTTCAACAGATATCTAACATACAGCAAGCACATCTTCACAGTCTGCCTGAGCCAGAATCACCTTCAGAGAGTGCAAGTGGTGATGGGGTACTGACATGGAAGTTACGGTCTTGAATTTCAAAAATCCTTAGAATGAAACAATATCTACTACTAATAAGATCATAAATTAGGATAAACATTTGCTGAATTTTAGTGAATAAAAATATAATCAAGTAGATTTTTATATGTGTACATTTCAACAAAAATTAAGAATGTCTATATAGTTTGGAAAAAATATAAAAATCTTGTCTTCAAAATTCAAGATAATACTTCAAATAGCTCCACTTGCTAGGACTGATAAAAAATACTGTAAGTAAATATTGCCCAACTTTAAATTAATTTCTGTTGAATGTTATACATATAACTGCTAATTAAAAATAAAAACAAATTACCCTGTTTTTATTTCTAGGTTCTATTTGTTGTTGTTGTTGTTTTTGTTTTTGTTTTTGTTTTATTTTCAAGACAAGTTTTCTCTGTGTAACAGCTGTGGCTGTCCTGGAACTCACTTTGTAAACTAGGCTGACCTTGAAGACACAGAGATCTGCCAGCCTCTGTCTCCTGAGTGCTGGGATTAAAGGTGTGTGCCATCACACCCAGCTTCTTATTCTGCCTCATATTTAATTGAAAAGACTATAATAGCATATTTAAAATCTGCAAGAAAGTTTTCAGCTCTACGTGCAGAAGATACATTCTTAAATTTGTCCTATGTGAAGGTCCACAAATACTTATTGGTCCTTTGAGAGTTAGAGAAACGGTCAGCAACTTCTGCAAGAACCAAAGGCTAGCAACATATAACTAAAGGGCAGGAATCTTGTTGACTTTTGTTTTCTTTGCTACTATGACAATTGTAAATTATTCATTGACCATGTTGACCCATACAGTAAATTATCCTTTTCCTTATTTCTCAGATTCTATTGATCATCATTGCTCATTGTGCTAGTAGATGCTGATCTTGAATTTTATTGAAAAGCTAATGAAATAGTGATATATTCTGATAATTGCTTCCCCTCCTCCAGTTCTTCCTAGGTCCTCCCTTCCTCCCTCTCACCCAACTCCTGGCTTTATCTTTTTCATTATAAATCAAATGGGAAAATTAAAAAAGAAAGAAGGAAGGAAGGAAAGGAAGAAAGAACAGGAAACACACACACACACAGATACATACACACAAAACTAAAACTCATAAGAATACAAAATCAGAAAACATAATATAGGAAAAGACCATTTTTATTAAGCTAAAAAATATGCCCAGTCAAAGCAATATGAGAAAAAAAAAACTACAAAATAGCATTGAGTTCTTTTTATGTTGGCCATCTACTTCTGGTCCTGGGGCCTCCCTGAAATGTGGTTTTTATGTCCAGTGAAACTGTATTTGAGAAGATTAATCTTTGCTTTTAAGTGGTTGTCATTTGGAGACCCTTGCTTCCACTGCAGCCTCTCAGTGCTGAGACCGCATCTGGCTTGAAGATGTGCAGGACTCCCGCATGTTGCTGCAGTCTCTCTCTGTGAGTTCATATGTGCATTAGTCTTGTTGCTTCAGGAAGACATGCTATTGGTGTCATTCATGCCCTCTGGTTTTTATAATCTTTCCATCTCCCTTTCCACATATCTTCATGATCCCTGGGTGGAGGGGTTGAATAAAGATCTTTCCTTTAGGACTGAGTGTTCTGAAGTCTCCTATTCTTTGCATGTTGTCCAGTTATGGGTCTCTGTATTAACTCCCATCTACTGCAAGAGAAAGCTTCTCTCATTATGACTGATTAAGACACTGATCTATGGGTATAGCAGTGTGTCACTATGAGTCATTTTATTGTTATGTTCCTTTTGCAGAACAATAGCATTTTGTTTCCTCCTTGCTTGTGGTCTATCTAGTCTCAGGATCTTGGACACCTAAGCAGTGTCTTGCATGAATTCCATCTCATAGAGTTGCCCTGAAATATGATCAGAGGGTAGTTGGCTACTCCAATAGCATCTTGCCACTATTATACCAGGTAGGTATATATCTTCCAGGTAGGATGCCATGGTAGATCACAGGGCTTCTAGTTTGGTTGTTGGTTACCTTTGTCATCTGGTAGTCTGCAGAATATCTCCCGATACAATAAACACTAGTCAGTACGTGTAATGGTTCTAGTCAGGCATGAGCTCAACTTCTCTGTGTTCAATGAGATATAAAACTGTTGATTGCAGTAACAGGGCCTTACTACCAGTTGGAGAGAGCACTCAATAGCATTGAAAATAGCCTGACTTGTTTGAAGGCTTTCATATGGTGCCTTTGGCCAACAAGAAAATTAAATGTGACCCATTCCTGGCAGTGGATGTTTCACTGGGTGGCAAAATATGTCTAATTGGGACTTTGTCTCCCCTATCATTTGGTAACTCAATTTAGATTTCTTTCATATATGTGTATGTTTTAAGAAGGTTCTTCAGTAGCAGGCTTCCATAAAATCCCCAAATGGTCATTAGAATGTGTTGTTTCTCCCTATATTTCCTCTCTTAACTCTGGTTTCCTCCCCCATCTCCATTTAATCCCCAGCTCCAATCCCCGCCCCCCAGCTCAGTAACTACATATTCTATTCCTCTTTTCTGCCTCCCTTGGAGATTACCCCCTTCCCCTAATCTCTTATTCTGGATCCAAGTTTTGTGGTTATATATATTGCAGTATATTTACTAAAGGATTAACAGTTAATATCAACATATGAGAGAATGCATGAAATATTTCTCCTTCTGGGTCAGGGTAAACATATCCTGGATGATTCACTTCTAGTTCCATTCATTTATCTATTTCATAATTTCATCTTTTTAAAAGATGAATAATAGTATGCTGTGTAAATGTACCACATTTTCTTTTTGAATTCTTCTGTTGATGGACATTGGGGATTTCTTTTAATTGCAGACTATTATGAGTAGAATAGCAATAAACATGAATAAAATGTATCTCTGTAGTAGTATATAGAATCTTTTGAGTATATGTCCAAGAGTGGTATAGCTGGATTTTGAGGTGGCTCTAGTCCTATTTTCTGAGAAACCAACAAATTGACTTCCACCGTAGCTATACAAGTTTGTAATCCTATAAGCCATGGATAAGAGTTCCTCATTTTCTACATCTCTGACAGCATTTGCTTTATTAATCTTTGCCGTTCTGACTGGTGTAAGATGAAGTCTCAAAAGAGTTTTTTGATTTGCAATTCCCTGATGATTAAGCATGTTGAACATTTCTTTAAATGTTTCTCAGCCACTTGTATTTCATCTTTTGAGAACTCTGTGTTTAGTTATGTTTTCCATTGTTAATTGGGTTATTTGTATTCCTGATATCCAGTTTTTTGAGTCCTTTATATATTTTAGATATTAAACCTCTACTAGTGTAATAGGCAAAGATCTTTTCCCAATCTGTAGCCTGATATTTTGTACAACTGATGGTGTCCTTTGCCACAGAGAAACTTTTCAGTTTCACGATATTCCTTTTTTAATTGTTAGTCTTCATGCCTCTGTTACTAGTGTCCTGTTCAGAAAGTATTTGTATGTGTGTGTGCCAATGAGTTCAAGATTTTTCAATACTTTCATTTATATTCAAAGTATCTGATCTTGATCCATTTGGAGTTGAGTTTTATGCACAGTGATAAATATGAATCTATTTGCATTCTTCTACATGCAGTTATCCAGTTTGACCAGCATCATTTGTGGAATAGGTTATATTTTGTTTCAGTGTGCATTTTTGGCATCTTTGTCAAAAAATTAGGTGTCCACAGGTGTGTAGAATTATGTCTAGATCTTTGTGTTAGTTACTGCTCTAATGCTGTAAGAAGATACCATAACCAAACCAACTTTTAAAAGGGCTTGCTTACAACTTCAGATGGGTAGTCCCCAATCATCATGGTAGGAAGCATGGTGGCATGCAGGCAGGCATGACTGCTGAGAGATGTTATCTGATTCACCATTACAAGCAGAGAGAGTGGGATTGGGCTTGTCCTGGTGTTTTGAAAACTCGATGTCTTTTCCCAGTGACATACTTTCTCCAACAAAGTCACACATAGTCCAACAATGCCACACCTCCTAATCTTTTCTAAAAAGGTCCACTAGTTGAGGAACAAGTATTCAAACATACAAGCTTATGTGGGATATTCACATTCACACAAACACAAGCTTCAATTCTATTTCATTAATTTGATTTTTTTTTGCTATCCACTCTTTGTTTGTGTTATTAATTATATTTCTTCTAGAGCTTTTGGTTATGGGATTAATTTGATCTATGATATCTCTCCAGTTTTTTTAAATGTAGGAAACTTGTGCTATGATCTTGCCTCTTATATCTACATGAATTTGTGTCATATTTTCATTTACATTCAATTCAAAAAATTTTTTCTTCTTAATTTTTGTCTTGACCCATTCTTCATTCACTAATGAGTTGTTCACTTTCTACATGTTTGTAAACTTTCTATTGTTTCTGTTGTTGTTGATATCCAGCTTTATACAATGGTGGTCAGATAGGATGCAGGATGATATTTCAATTTTCTTATGTTTGCTTTGTGTCCAAGTATATTTAGTTGAATAGTGTCATAAATCAACTGGACCTAGCAGATATTTAGAGAATACTTCACACACACAAAAGTAAATATACTTTCTTCTCAGCAACTCCTGGAACTTTCTCCAAGATTGATCACATGCTTAGAAACAGAGTCTGTATTTATATGAAACAGCACAGCTTCTTTCACATAATGGCACTGTAAAATGAAGGAAAACAAAAAGAACCCAAACTAGTCCCTAACTAGAGGAAAATATGTCCAGAACAAGATATCACTTCATAAGCAATCAGCCCTGACACCAACAGCCAAACCGTATCTCTACGACTCCTATGAAAATAGACAAAGCACAAACCCTGGAAGTTCTACTGAATCTGAGAAAGAGAGTGCAAAACAGACATGGGGAATGGGTCATCTGGAGCAAAATTCCAGAAATCTTATAAGGAAATAATCTATTGGTTTGGCATGATATATAGTAAAGTCATGCCTACAAACTCAGCTCAGTCAAGTCTGATTTCAGAGTTTCTGGGAATACAGGAAAGTACTCTATAATAATTCTAAGCATGATGAATGAAGAAACACCTATGATGTTGTGGCAGCATCTTTTTTTGAATTTCTATATGACAAAAATAGCATAAAGGTATATTAGGATGAAGATTAAATTTTGTAAATAAAGAAATAAGAATTGGACTATTGTCCATACCACACCTTCTGTAGAAGACAGAGATGAGGTTCAGTTTGTTGAAAGCCAGAGTAACATGAAGCCAAATGGGTACAGGTCTACACATATGAGCCAACTCTAACAAGAAAGGTAGGTAACTGTCATTTATCTTTTAGCCAACAACCTGAGGCTGTTCAAATCTCAGAAGAAACTTGGTGACAGGAAGGGAAAGCAAATATGTCCAGAAAACCATTCTTTGGGAATCAACCAGCTGGTCCAGTGCAGTAAGGTGACAAGTTAATTAAATTCTTTTCCAGTGTGACTGTGAAGTAACGTCTAGTAATCTGTGTACTTTCTAATCCTAATTTGGACCCCGAGGAGATAGGGAGGCAGAAGTGGATGTGAAGCTGTATGAAAATAAGGAGGGCAATGTTAAAGTATGTATCTTATCTGAGCTGCCCTCCTCAGAAGGAACATCTATGACCCATTAGAGGGATTTTATTATATAAACCCATACATATTCATAAAGTTTATGACCATGGCTGTGAAGTTACCCATTGTGAAATGAGCTGCCCTGAGCAGCCACATCTCTTTGGATGTATAGTTTTAGATGATGATTTAGATCCTGAGTTGTTTAAAGAAAAGGTTGATATTTATGTTCACAAAGTATCTGGATGGCCATACTAGGAAAGATTTGATATACTCTACTCCCAAATAAAGAATTTATATTTATACTTCAACGAGTGCCAAAGACTATTGCCAAAGACAATGAAGTGATCCATACTGACATGGACATGTTCCTATTGCTTATGATTCTAAGTTTGGAAGTTAGTTGTAGCCCTAATAGGCTGAACATCATGCATCCTGAAGAAAAAAAAATATATGTTAGTAAAGTAAAACATACAAGGTACTAAAAATGCTGATGAATGTCAGATAGAAAGCCATTTCCAATAAATTAGTGAGAAAAGTCATCTGATTCTTCATGGTGGAGTGATCAAGGTTAACAAAGGGATAAGTTTCTAGTCTGTGTCCTCACCTTCATTACTTCTTAGAAATGCTGAAGAGAGGACAAGTTAGAACATGCCACACATTTTTGTAGCTTACATTGTGACACTGAAGGATAACTTTGAAACCACAAATGAGAAGCTTCAGAATAAACCCACTATGGTCACTCCAGTCCAAGGTAGTTTCTCCCTACTAGTTCCAATGCTAAGTTCAGTATACAAGGGAGAAATTAATAAATGCATGTGCCACAATGGAAAAGATAATCTTTCTCCATTTGAAGTAACAAAATGCTAGTATAGAATGAACAAGTTAAGGGAAAAATTATAACAGGTGATGCATGTCTGTAGTAGTACCTATCCTAAGGCTGAGATTGATGGCCATAGGTGTTCAAGAGTTTTAGATTAGTCTAAACAACAGAGAGGCTACATTCTGTTGAATGTAAATAAAATAAAATAAAAAACCGGTTATTTTCTTTACTGATGATAATGATCAGAATGAGAATAGGTGATGAATGCATGACTTACTGGATTGTAGGATGCTTTCTTGTTTTATTTTTTTTTATTTTTGAGATCATGATATAATTTCATCATTATCCTCTTCAATCTATTCCTTCCAAAATCTTAAAATCTTCCATATACTCCCAATAGCTCTCTTTCAAATTCATTGAATTTTCACATACAGGATTCAAAAATATTTTGAAAATTAGCTAGATGATAGGTAGATACATTGATGAATGAAAAAATTATAGACTGACAGGTAGATAGATTGATACATAACAGATAGATAGATAGATAGATAGATAGATAGATAGATAGATAGATACATAGATATATAGATACATAGATACATAGATACGTAGATAGATGATAGGTAGATGGAAGCATGGATTTCTTTTTTTAATTTTTTTTATTCATTTTATATACCAACCACAGTTTCACCTCACTCCCCTCCTCCCACTCCCCTCGACCTCCCCCGCCCCACACCTATGTACTTTCAGAAATGGTAAGGCCTTCCATGGGGAGTTAATAAGGCCTGGCACATTCAGCTGAGGCAGGACCAACAAACCCCCCACCCACCCCCCAGCATCAAGGCTGAGCAAGGCACCCCACCATATTGAATAGGATTTAAATGCCAGCTCATGCACCAGGGACAGATCCTGGTCCCAGTGCCGGGATTCCACAAACATACCAGGCTACAAAATTGTCACCTACATGCAAAGGTCCTAGTTCATTCCCATGCAGGCTCCCCAGCTGTTGGTCTAGTGTCCCTGTGCTCCCACAAGTTACAGACATCTGTCTTAGTAGGTTTTCCGTCATGATCTTGACCCATCTTGCTCCTATAATCCCTCTTCCATTTCTTCAACTGAACCCCCCAAATCTTGGCCTGTTACTTGGATTTGAGTCTCTGTATCTGGGAAGCATGGATTTCTAATTGATTATAGTTCTTTGGACAGCAGTGATTATTATAAATATAGTAACTTCAAAAATATTTAACCAATCCAAAGAATACTGTCATTGTGATCCTAGCATAAATTCACATGAAGCCACATTTGTGCTTATTGGTTAATCACATATCTGGAATGACAGACTGGTGGGTGTGGAATGTAACTCAATTTTTTTTCTACTGTGAATTAGGAAATGGTGAGTTAGAAATGATAGGAAGAATTTTGTCTATCATCAGAGGTCAGTTATAAAAATAGAATGTGTATAAAACTTCAAGTTAGTGATATTTAATATGGACTCAGAAATATGCTTTGGAACTAGGAGTCACTGGGACTTAGAGATATATTTCAATCAATTAAAATATAGATAGCAATAAACATCTTGGGATTAGAAATTATTATTTTATTTTACTAAGGGAAAATAAGCACAAAACCAGGCCATAACACATTCCAATATATTAATAATCAAGAAAACACTGACAATTAAGAAAATCATTTAATGAAGGACAACAATGGAGACCAAGAAAGAAACAGTGTACCATGGCATGATGACAAAGAGACAGTTCTGTGAAGAAGCTGAGAGAGTAACCCCAGTCCTTCTGGACAAAGGACCACACAGGATTTACCTGCAGTCACAATACTGGGTTTGATTCAGCTACAACAATACCATTGAATTGAGACATATAAATGATTCAAGCAAGTTATTGGATGAATGAAATTCAGGTATGTCAGACCTTATTTTAAAATCCCAGTTTTAAAGGAAATGATAGAGTTTGGAAGACATTGTCAATAAAATTTTAATCACATATATTATTTTTTAAATTTATTTACTTTCATTTCATGTATTTGGGTGTTTTGTCCATATGTATATGTCTGCACCACATAGGTGAAGTGCTCACAGAGGTCAGAAAAGGGTGTTGGATCCCCTTGGAATTTGATTTACAGATGCTTTTTAATCATTATGTGGGTGCTGGGAACTCCATCCAAGTCCTCTGGAGGAGCAGTTACTACTCTTAACCACTGAGCCAATCCTCTGGCCTCAATCATATAATTTTTATTATATTTTTCAGATGTCAGACCTGTTTTGTTGTTATTTTGTGCCTCACAGCCTATCACAAAAAGGCATGCTCTTAATTTCAGGAAAGGAAGGAAAATGAGTTTTGTTTGAGATTTAATATTAGTATTGAAATGTATTTAATATTGACCTAAAAATTGACCATTTATTAAAGTGATTTCTAGATGTCTCTCAATATAAGACATGATCGTGTTCTAATAAGGTCACCATAAAGCTAAAAATACCATAAGTAGAAATTACACAAAATATAACATAACGCATTAAACATAGATTAATAACAGAGTACATTGGAAAGTCATGGTTGTCCACCTCTTGACAGCAGTAATTTCGAATTTGCCTCTCTGCTGCAAACCAAAACCATGAGAATATATTTTTATTACAAACAGGTATCACAAAACATACAACTATTCAAAACTCAAGGTAAGATTTTTTAATTACATTATCAGCCATGTGATCACAAGATAAAAATACAGAGCTATGTTGTGGTGATGAATGGGAACAATGTACTAAATGAGTTTTCTAAATAGAATATTTTGAACTGTGGCTAGTTTGTCCCCATCTGAAGTCAAAAAGAATCTGTGAAATGAACTCAGTAACTAAGGGAACAATGACTCATCCAATTCAGCTAATTAACAGAAAAACTGGAAATTTAATATTCTAGAGTTCATATTTTTTTCTCCTTGTCAAACATTTTCTCTAAAACAACACAAAAAGAATTTGATAATGTGTTGACCTTGATCAATCTTAAATATGAAAAATCATTTAAGCTGTTTAATGTTAGATACTTATTTTAAATAGTTCTTGATGTTAGTAGTGTTGTTTTATTAAACATAATTTTATTTGAATCACATGGATAATCAATAGTTAAGTTTTATTTTTCTTCTTTCAGTGTAATTGTAATTTAAAAATCAGACTTTTAAGAAAAGGCAAACATTCTGTCTGTTTTATGTATGCAAACATATAAATGTAATGCATCCATTTTTTTGTTCCCCATATTTTCTGCATTCTAACAATAACTCAGATATTCCATCTGCTCACTGTCATACTAAACTGAAATTGAGACAATTTGCCTGTGTACTGCTCCCTTTACTCTCTCTTCATTTGACCCGAAAATCTATTATCAAATCTGTGCAAATCGAATCATTAGGCTGACTTTAACTGCATATTTTAGTTCAATGTAATATCTCCATCGCCTCTGAAAGCAGTGGAACTGAAAAGAAATCATGGCTTAATAGTTTATGAACATGTAGACTTTCTGTCAAGCCAATGTGTTATCAACTTACTTCAAAGACGGAAACCAAACGACCAGAACAGATTCATTTCCGTCTGCGAGCTTCACTTCAGTGGTCTGGCCAGAGTTCTGATTTCCAAAATGCTCCATCAAAATGACCTCCACCAGAGGTTATTCCATCTCTTCCAAGCAGTGACTGTTCAGTGACACTGACAGTGAGTTCACTCTCAGCAGCTGTCATTGATATTCTGCTACAACAGGCACTTCCTTTGACATTCTCTGTCTCTCTTGGTCCCTGACTCTGTCTTTCTCTCTGTGTTTCTCTGCCTCTCTCTGTCTCTCTGTCTCTGTCTCTGTCTCTGTCTCTTTCTCTCTCTCTCTCTCTCTCTCTCTCTCTCTCTCTCTCTCTCTCTCTCTCTCTCTCTCTGTGTGTGTGTGTGTGTGTGTGTGTGTGTGTGTGTGTGTGTATTGATCATGGGCTTTTGGCTACAATCTGATGAACTTTACCATTTTAAAACTCTGTTTATGTCAGCATTAGTTTTATTGCAAGTAGAAACCTTCAGTAAAACATAACATCATGACATCATCAAGTTGTCAATACTATCTAAAAAAAAACCCTTAGCTTAGTGAGTTCCACAAACTCCTCTCTTTCACTTCAAGCCCACTGACTTCTCTATATCTCTCCCAGTTTATTTGTTGTGTGACAGAGAATTTCTTTATCATATCATAAATTGAATTTCACTTGTTAAGGTTTACTCAGTGCATTTCTGGAGATAATGGGCTATTGTTTTGGAATGAAATTTTTAGGGCCCTTCCTTGCATATTAAAAAATACTTGTTGTTGTGAAGATTATTATCTCTAGAAAACTATAGAATTTCAGCAAAATAAATCTGAATCTCAAAAAAATCTACTGTACTTTTTAAATTATGAAGGTCATTTTGTCTAATAAAGATACTGAGCTCAAGACAGCTTAAAAAAAGTCATCACTATGGATAAAATGATATAAATCTGACCATTTATACTAATTTAAAATTGGCAGTGCCTTTGCTGCTGTTAACAGGGTATGACATAAAGTCTCAATTTGGGAGCCATAAAACATTAAGTCTCAGTTCAAGGACTTGAGTCTTCTTAGTTCATAAGCTAAGTTTTGTAACTTTCCTGATCATAACAACCTTTGAATGACAGTTACTTAAAACCAAACCTACATAAACAGAGATTGCTTCCAAAGTTGTGGCGTATTCACTGAAATCATGTTGCAATGTCATAGGATCATTGTGCTCTTCTTTGTTCTCCATCAACTTCCTCATCCTTTCAGATTCTGGCTTACCCCTCTTCTTGGCTCTCTGTCTGACATTGAGGAAATGTGGCTGGGTCCTTGTGTTTACTACAGAATTGAAATGCACTAAGCCTCTCCTTCTCTTGGAGACTAGGCCTTTTTTTAAAATTAGTTCATGCATTTTTCTGTTTGGCCATCAAGAAATATGCAGATCTACTTTTTCAATGATAGGCTTCACAACCTTAGGTTTCACAGAATTTCTACAAATGCCCCTTTATCTCATACCTTGCCTAAGTTTTAGTCATTTTCTTTTACCATCACTAGCTGTTTTCCTGTCCAGCTCCTCTTGCTGTCAAACTCTTCCCATCTGAACTGCTCTCTAACAGTTGGTGGATCATCAGTTGGCTATGCTATGTTTTCATTTAAAGTAGTTCAATAACTCTATTGGAACTAAACTTGGGTTACACAGCATCTAATTAGATACAGCACTTATTGATAAGCATTACTATGTCACACATGCTCCCTTTAGGTTTGCCATAACACAGGCACATTAGTATGTGTCTGTTTCATTTTCTATGTCCTTAGTCAGAATTTTTTATTTTTAAAATTAATGAACTATATTTTTAAAGTTTATTGTTATAGAAAAACTAGACAGAAATTATAGAGAATGCTTATAAACCCTTTAAAACTTCATGAGTCATCCCATCTATAACTTATTTGTATACCATTAAGAGGATGATGTTGATGTCATTGATATTATCAAATGGCTGGCCTCTCTGTGGGAATTAGCATTTACAGGATAACAAGTATCCATTATTATGTTGCCATAGAGAAGAGTCCCACTATTCTCTATATTTCTCAATTCATTACTGCCTCCTCTCATTTCAAATGCTTGATAACTATTTGTTTTCTAATTATTTCTACAGTTTACAATTTTTTCAGGATGTCAAGTGGTTGGGATCATACTGAAGATATATATATATATATATATATATATATATATATCAGTATGTTTTGTGTATTAGTATGTCATTTCTTTTGATAATTGAATAATATGTTATCTATATATCATAGTTTGCTAATCCATTAAGGTATTGTAAGATATCTTACTTCTTCCAAGTTTTGGCAATTGTGAATTACCTGCTACAAACATCCATGTACAAATTGTTTTGACTTTATAAATATAAACTTTTAGCTTATTAGTGAATACCAATGATCATGAATTATAGGTCAGAGACTCAGAGTACTATTATTCTCACATGCCTATGTGACAGTTTAGATGTATGTGGTCCTCAGCTCATTTAAAACTCCTGAATCCATATTATTCAAAAACAGACTTTTGAAATTATAGTTTGTTAATTTGTTTTTGAGCTTTTATTTTCATTTTTCCCTTTTATCAAAAACAGATTCTTTTTTCATATAATATATCCTGATTATTGTTTCCTCTCCCTTACTCCTCCCAGTTCCTTCCCACCTCCCGTCCAATCATCTGGATCCACTCCCTTTCTGTCTCTCACTAGAAAAACAATGAACGTCTAAGAGGTAACAACCAAACATAACAGAATAAAATATGATAAACTGAAATAAAGTCATCATATCAAAGTTGGACAAGGTAAGTCAACGAAAGGAAAAGAGTTCTAGAAGAAAGCACAAGAATCAAAGACCTACTCATTCATATACTTAGGAGTCCCATAAAAATAATAAACTTTTTAGTGGTAAAAAGTGATAACATATACTCAGAGGCCCTGGTATAGACACATCTCAGCCCCGTGCTTCCTGATTCACTCTCTGTGAGTTCACATTACATTTGCTCAGTTAGCTTATAGGGCCTTGTCTTCCTGGTGTTCTCTATCCCCTCTGGCTTTAACACTCTTTCTGCTTCTTTTTCCGTGGGGTTCCCTGCCCTCTGAAGGGTAGTATTGATGGAGACATCCCATTAGGAACTGTGTGTTCCAAAGTCTCTGTATCTCTGTAGGTAATGTCTAGCTGTGGGTCTCTGTATTTGTTCTCATCTGTGACAGGAGGAAGTTTTTCTGATGATGGCTGAATTAGGCACTGATATAAGAGTATAGCAGAGTATCGTTAGGTCATTATGAGGCATTTTATTATTTCTTCTTCTTTTTTTTTGACCAGTAGTATTTGGTTTTACCATACATCTTTGGACTGTCTAGACTTAGGTTCTTCATCACCCATGCAGTGTCAGGTATAGGTTCCATTTCATTCATAGAGTGGGCCTTAATTTGAATCAGATATTGGTTGATTATTCTCATAAGCTTTGTATCGTCATTGCACCAGTATATTTTGAATGCAGGGTAGATTGTAGATCAAAGGTTTTGTGGTGGGGTTGGTGCTTCCATTTCTCTTTTGGTAGCCGGTGGAGTACCTTCCAGTTCCACAGACACTAGCGGTGAATGTTTCATGTAGGCAGAAGCTTGACCTCTCCGTATTCAATGAGTTCTGTGGGTGTTGTCTTTAGCAGTAGGGACTTTTGTTCAGTTCATGGTAGAACAACCTATTGGCAATATCCAGGGTTGTTTCACAGTTTCCATGGGACCATTTTGACCAACTCCATTGTATGTATTCCAGTTATTGCACTAAAAGCTTTGTTTGGTGACCAGAGTTCACCATGGGACTTCTTTGCCTCATTTGTTTGGAGACTTTATTAGGATTATCTTTATGTGTTTTAGGAAGTTTCCATTGGCTAGGTACCTATGCCACCCCTAAAATGTCCCTCAACTCTAGCTATTTTTCTCTAGCTATGTTTCTCCCTATATTCCCTCCTTTAACCCCACTTTTCATTCCTCTCCCCACCTGATCCTTCTATTCCTGCCCCTTCACCTCAGTCTGCCCATAAAATCTATTCTATTTCCCCTCCAATGGAGGTCTATGTGCCCCCCCAGTCCCTTTCTCTCTATATATCCTCTCTGCTTCTTTGGATTATAGCTTGGTTATCATTTATTTAATGACTAATATACACATACAAGTGAATATATACTGTTTTTATCTTTGTGTGTCTGAATTTCCTTACTTGGGTGACTTTTTTTCTGGTTCCATCCATTTGCCTGAAAATTTCATGACATCATTTGTTTAATGTGCTGAGTAATACTCCATTGTGTAAATGTACCACATTTTCTTCATCATTCTTCTGTCAAGGGACATCTAGGTTGTGAAACCATAGTTTCTAAAATAAATGAATAAACCAGAGCAATTAAAATTTCATTCAAGTATTGATGGCCACTGATCATTTGAGAGTTTTTGTTTGTTATTGTTATTTGTATTTCTTTTTATTTTTGGTACTGCAAACATATACAGATCTCTGAGGCTAATGGGGTCATGGATCTTAGAGGAGAAACTACTACTGCCACTTTGCTAAACAAGCATAATTCAAAACTCCATTCTGAAGAGTCTGATATATATATTTAGATATAGATTTGAAAAAGATATAGAGCAATTAAGGAGAAATAATGGCTTTAAAATAGTTCCTCTATTTTTCTATATAGTTATTTGTTATTTTGTTCAATGTTTCCTTATATTTTGTGAAATTATATTTGTCTTTACCTTCTGTGTGCTGATAAACTTGTCTTGTTTTAAAATTATTGAAAAATCCAATAATTCATACTTTTATTTAAAAGAAACAATCATCATAGTGAAAGTTGACAACTTTGACTTAAAGGCGAGTTGTTTGTTTGACTGATTGATTGATCTTTCAATTCATTTATTCATTATTAAGCATTTGTCTTATTCATATAGTTCTGGTTACAATGAGGACTTTCCTGGACAAGAAAGTGTGTTTAAAGATGTTGTCCAAAGTGAACTGCACTTCTTTAGGAAATTATGAAATCTTTATGAAACAGTGCCAAAAAGAGGAAATGAGTCCCTGAATATGAAATTCAAAGGTTTTATCACCTGTCCCTGTCTCCTTCCTGTATCTTCTCCCCGACCTCTAAAAGATGCAGCAAGCTGCTGAAGACTATCATCAACTTAATGTCACTTATCTCCTTCCTTCTGTACCATGATGGGCCATTTCCCCTGACCTATGCACCAGAGCAATCACATCCTTCTCTACGTTGTTTCTGTCTGTCCTTCTGAGATATCAATGTGCAAAATACTTCAACAGACAACATCAATCTGTGAACAATCTTCTGTGAACATACATAATTTATATCTTTCTCATCAGACAGAGAGAGTCTGCTCATGTTTTCTTGTCTTGTGATTTTTTTTCCTAGAAATTTCACCACAGTGTCTACTAGAAGTAAAGGGACATCTCTGCCATATTCATCTTACATGAAAACTGTCTTGCCTGTCACACATGATTTTAGATATACAGTTTTATAGGTGCTCTTTATTAAGTTGATGATGTTCTCTTCTATTTCCAAGTTTGTCATCAATTTTTGATATACTATGCCTGAATATTTCTGAATCCGTTGAGAGAATTACATTATTTTTAATGTGAAGAAAATGTAAGAGCATGTAATTCAACCCTTCTGTCATTTGTACCATTTCTTAAATATTTGATTCTCAAAATACAATCACATGAAATTTTATTATCCTCAGTTTTTTTTTCTAACTAGGTATATAAATATATTCTAAAAGATGAATAGATTCATGTTATATTCACTTATGCACAATTACTAGCACATCGTAAGAGACAATGAGATAACTGAAGTTATATTCTTTCCAATTCAAAGATGTACTACAATTTCAGAACTACTAAAATTTGATGAGAATTCATATTACATCTAGAGCATCATAATATTGATGCTTAAAATCTCTATTTTATATGAAATTTTATGTACATGAATAAAATAAATGCAATTGCCTTTTAAAAATAATTAACACAATAAATTCTATAAATTTTCTAAGATAGTCATCTCCAGAAACTGTTCAAAAATAAAAGAAAGATATTGAACCAAAAATACGTAAGATGTTACAGAATTATTTCTAAGGAAAATAAATCAATCTATATTAGCGTTTAAAATCTTGAGTCAAATCTTTACATGAAAATATTTCTAGTGTGTAATAAGAAACGTCAATAAAACTTCAATACTGAGTAATATATGTATCATGTTCAAATGTAAACAATGATTATTAGGGTGGGTGAGATAAGTGATTTGAAAAGCAATGGAACTTTAGGCTTACTTCAGGATATTTCTTCATTTTTTATCAAATTAATATTTTTTCTTTAAATAAAACAAACTATAAGCAAACAAGGAAAAGAAATAAAAGTAATTAGAATAAATGTATGTGCATGTATGTGTGCGCGTGTGCGTGCATGTGTGTGTGTGTGTGTGTGTGTGTGTGTGTGTGTGTGTG
>CABHPR010139556.1:35356-49947 GCA_902168415.1 Peromyscus melanophrys
GGGGGGGGAGGAGGGAGAACGGGGGAATCTATGGCTGATATGTAAAGTTGAATTATATTGTAAAATAAAATAAAATAAATTAATAATAATAAAAAAAGATCAGATTGCACAAAAAAAAAAAAAACAAAAAAAGAAAGCACATGCACACTTTTGCAAGTTTTGTGAGCTAAGAATAGGATGTCTCTTTGAGGACGATATTATCATGGCCAGGAATGAAGGAAAGAACTAGTACTGAAGGATTTGCCTGATGCTAGTGTATTTGGATGTAACATAGAAAGATACACAGTAAATCAAACTCTAGGACAATGAATCCATCGATGCCAGGATGGAATCCATTGACACTATATTTATTGTGCAGACAGAAAGAAGAAATAAATGAAACAAATCTTCCCTGGGAGTTCTTGGCCCTAATACTGAGCACAGTAATCTTTGGTGTAATTTGATCCAGTAAGTAGAGTGTACAATTGAAAATTTGAAAAATAAGCAAGCAGAGAAAGGATGACTGATGCTAACTGCTTGAGAGATTTCTCTTCCTTTTTTTTCAGATAGAATATTTAATTCAAAGAGATCATGTAGAGCTGCTAATTTGTAAGGAGAGATCTGAATGTTACACATGATAAAGAATTTTGTTTCCTATGTAGAGCAAAAGCACATTTCAAAACTTTGTGTTAAGGAGAATATGTGTGTATCTTGTAGAGAACAAAGCATTTCAGTTCAGGATAATGTTAAACTAACAGCAATGTGCTAGTTTTCATGTATTTGGCCTACTGCCAAACATGCTTCTTATCCACCCCAACACTGTCCTGATCCCCAGAGCATTAATAAAACTACAGAAACATATTTCTTGAAACTCTTTTGTCATAAATAGGACAAAACCATTTTGAATACTATTTACTTATTCATTGATTCATTAATATTTTATTAAGAGCCATTATTGGAAGAGTATATACAGTAGGCTTTGTGGATGAAAAGATGAGTAAATGTCATTTAAACCCTGGCCAATTCAGTGATGCATATTTGTGTATGATGATCTTGATGTTCTAATATCACTAGAAAGACAACCCTACCTGGTCTATACAAAGAAATTCTCTTTTGGAAGAGACCTGCACTTCACTGTGAATGATAGCTCATAGAAGAATATGAAGAGGATATTAGACGTAGACAGTGGCGTGTGAGCAGTTATTAGAAAAGAAAGTAGGGGTAATGTCATAATGAGCAAAAGTAATTCTGATACTTACAAAAATATGTTTTGCTATGTTTGTGTTATCTGTAAAAGTATCCTCCAAATTTTCTTACTTTCCATTTATTTTCCCAAATTGTTCTCATCTATTCTTCTTGTCCCTGTAACTACAATTCACAATCATCTAGGTATACCTAACCACTGTCATTACAAAGAGTGGTGATTTTTCAATTAGAACGATCCATATTTGAAAATACTTGGGATTCAGAATTACAATTCTAGTGAATATTTTTAATTCTTTTAACCAGAGTATCTCTATTTTTTTCATTTTTATTCTTATATTCTTGGCTTCTGTGCTATCGGTGTTTGTGAGAACAATACCATTTTCTCATACCAGACTATTTGTAACAATAGAGCAGGGTTTCAATTGGCCTCACGTAGAAAATTATGTCTCTACTATTTTAATAGAGGTTTATAGGAAAAATACTCATTGAGTTTGAATTAAGGTCAAGCAGGAAGAAGTTATGTCTAAATTCAGATGAGAAGATTTTGCTACTATCTCTAATATCCTAATATTATTAGTCTTGCCTTTTCTGATTAAATGATTCATTTCACTCACGCTTGTGATTGCCATAGAGAAAAATAACAAATCTATACATCATTTCTTCCTCATTATGTCAACAATTAATCATAGTATTTGTTCTTCTTAATGAGTTTCTGTGTTCTGTGATGCTTTATCCCTAGGCAAAAATGTGGGGCCCCTGTGCTAAAATCTACCTATTATCTACAGTTAAAGTCTGCTCACTACTCCAGTGTTTGCACAGTGCACACTCATTTCAATATCATTTACTTGATATTGTGCTTATTTTATAATTGTCATTATTGTTGTCATGGCCTTACATTTCTCTTGATTTTTTTTTCTGAAAATTCCCACTCAGTATTTTAACAGACATAATATTATCAAAATATTCTGATATTATCTACATACATAGACATAAAACCTATATGTTCATATTTAACTACTCTATTAAAAAATAGCCATACATTTGAAGGAAAGTGAGGAGGGATACATGGGAGTGTTTGGAAGAAGGCAAAGGAAGGGAGAAATGCTGTAATTAAATTACAATCTTAAAAATAAACAAAAAATTTATTTTGTGATGAGCAGTTTTAAAGATGATAAAATTTATAGATTCACATAAAATACCCACTACTAAAATCAGTCTTCAGAGAAGTTCCATCGCCATTTCCATCACATTCCCTTACTATTTGTGACTCACTCGCTCATATCTCTTAAGCCCCAGAAACATTGGCCCATTCTCCAACACTGAAGTTTATTTATTTTCTGAAATTTTATAAAAATTATATAGAACATAGACTTTCTGTTCTGACTTCTATCGTTTAAGAAATTGCATTGCTAATTCATCTATATTTTTATACATGCCATTAGTTTATTGATTTTGAGCAGTATCCATTCACATATTTATATTGCCATTTACCTATTAATCTATTGATGGAAATTTAGATTATTTTTAACTATGGATAATTATTAATAATATTATACCAAACATTTATATATTAGTTACTTTTCCCTTGATGTAATAAAATATCATTAGCTAATTGACTTACGGAAGAAGGGAGATTTTTGCTTACAGTTCTAGATGGCTAAGAGTCCATCACGACCGGGAGAAATGGCTGCTAATAGCTGGTGTGGAAGCCAGATCAGGAAGCTGAATACTCACATCCTCAACCACAATCATGACACAGAAAGAGTGAATTGGGAATAGGGTGAGGTTGTAAATACTGAAAGCCCGCCATCAGTTAAGAACTTCCTCCAGCAAGCCTCCACCCCCCAAAGGTTGTCCAACCTTCCCAGATAGTTTAACTAGGAAGCAAGAGTATTTCTAGTGAAAATTAGCATATTCTACTGTGAGATCCCATAGGTTTATGGTCATGTCATATGGCAAAATACACTTAGTCTAGCTTCTCAAAAATGCTGAAACGTCTAAAGCTGAAGGATCTTCTGAGATTCAAGGTAATGTTTTCATTGTTATCACCTGTAAAGTCAAAATGCAAATTACATAATTACAACATTTAATGAAATAGAATATTCATCACTATTACTATTCCTAAACTGAGGAATGAGAAGATAATAAAGAAGTACTGAACCAAAGAAAGAACAAAACTCAGCAGGGCAATTATCGACTCTTGTAGTCCATGTTCATTGTCTCGGCCTTTAATTTCAGGTGATACAGAAGGTACCACTCCTTGACGTTTGTTCTCTACAGCATCTCTGTCCCTCTCTCTGTTTTTCTCTTGGGCTGCTTCAGCTCCTTGTAAGGAGATCTCTTTGGCAGATATCTCGTGGCTCTGGCATCTCCGACATCTTAGCATCTTCACTCCAATCCAGAATTCGTTTCACAGCTTCACAAAAGGGCCTCTTGCAGCTCCTTGTACGCTCAGTCTTCGTACAGTAACCGTCTTGAGTGTCACAAGTTTTCTGAAAACATAGCATAATCCAAAAACCCTTTACTCTTTCATCCTGTATCTTTTCAAGGCAAAATCATGTGGATTACATTGCCAAGTTCAACAGCTGGCTTAGAACAGAACTCCCATTTAATAACATTAGCAGAAGTATTTTTATTAAGTTGCTTCTTACAAGTAGATCATGCCCCTGTGGTTATTATGTATAATGAATTACAATCATACCACAGATTCAGTGTTATGCAACCTTGAAGTTTTCCTTGCACAACAATTATTCCATTAATTTTCCATTTAGCCTCAGACAAGTTTCTAGGGAATAGGCAGAAGGCAGCCACATTTATTTCTTAAAATATCATATGAGCAAATTCTATCCTAGTTGTTGATATTGTTCCCCTCTGAAACCACTGGAACTGAACCCACACAATTCAAATCACCCTCAGCACTACTGTCTGCCATGCTTTTACTAGCATGGCCTATTGAACAGTGCTTAAAGCATTCTACTGCTTTCCTAACCCAAAGTGCCAAATTCCAAATTCCTCCAAACAAAAACATGGTCAAGTTTATCACAGCAATACCCTACTCTCAGTACCAACTTCTATCTTAGGGTTTCTGTTGCTGTGAAGAAACACCATGACCATGGCAACTCTTGTGAGGAAAACATTTAATCAGTTTCAGAGGTTTGATCCATTATCATCATGACGGGAAGCAAGACGCCATGCAGGCAGACATGATGCTGAAGAAGTCGCTGAGAGTTCAACATCTTGATCTTCAGGCAACAGGAAAGGAACTCATACTGGGTGTGGCTTGAACATATATGAGACCTCAAAGCCTGTCTCCACTTTGTCCAACAAAGCTACACCTACTCAACAAGGCCACACCTCCTAATAGTGCCATTACCTGATGCAAAGCATTCAAACACATGAGTCTATGGGGGCCATATCTATTTAAACCACCACAGAAGCCTACATAAAAACTTCCACTATTTTAACAGGCCAGTAGCAAGCTTCCAGGTCAGCAATGCCTGATTTCACTATACCTTTCAATCAAATGTGTGTGTGTGTGTGTGTGTGTGTGTGTGTGTGTGTGTGTGTGTGTGTGATATCTTCAGTAATAGTACCCATCTTAGTTATATTTTTATTGCTATAAAACCAAGTAAACTTATAAAATAAATCATTTAATTTGAGGCTCATGGTTCCAGAAGGTTAGAGTCCATGACCATATTTGCATGGAGCAGGGCAACAGCACAGCCAGGCCTGGTGCTAGAGTAGTAGCTGAGAGGTCATACCTTGGTTCACAAGCAAGATGTGGGGGAGCGGGGAAGGAGAGGGAGAGAATGCTAACTGGGAATAGCATAGGCATTTGCAGTTTCAAGCCTTGTCCTCAGTGAAATACCTCCTCCAACAAGGTTTAAACCCTAACCCTTCCCAAACAGCTTCACCAAGTGGGGTCCAAGTACTTAAACATAGGAGTCTAAAGGGAGCATTCTCATGCAAACTACCACAAGTTCTTATCATCTAACATCTGACCAATTTATAAGGAGTTATTACACACTTGGCAGTGGAATTTTTGTTTGTTATTCCACGGCTTTTGGGAGTAACATTTACCATCCAAGTGGGATAACTGCCTCTTAATTTTTCTTTTTTTTGGAACATATTGTTCAATCTGATTATAAAAGAGAACATTTCTGTATACCTTTTGTGCATAACCCTAATTTTTGAAACCATCCCATCATCCTAATCCTCCATTCTTACCTTGATTTAAACATTCCACTTCTGGTATTCCCTCTCTCTACTTTTATATCACCTGTCTTGTACTGACTGCTTTTTTCCCTTGAGATGTGCCCTAATGACTTCTTTCTAGTTCCACCGGCTTCCACAACTGCTACAAGTTTGTGGTGATATATTGTGTCCCCCAATATATTGTGCATCCTAATAAACTTATCTGGGGTCAGAGGACAGAACAGCTTTTAGGCTTTTAGCAGCAGTTCAGCTAAGATTCATTCTGGATGAGGACTCAGAGGCTTCCAGTTTGAGGAAAAAGGATTGTCCTAGAAGTTGGCAAGGTGAGGTTAGCTGTGGCCTGTTTTGTCTCTGTGATCTTTCAGCATTCACCCCAATGCCTGGCTCTGGGTTTGTTTTTACTAGTAAGTCTTTTTATGATTCATGCTACACAAGTTAAACACAGAATTGTAAATATTTGAGATCATGCTCTACATGTGGGAAAGAGCATGGAATATCTGTTGTTCTTTTCTGGATTACCTCATTCAGTGTATTTTTTCTCCAAATGTGAAATGCTGCTATTTTTTATTTTAATTTGTTATTTCTTTATATTCAACTCAATATGAACTTCAATGTTACAAAATATTTCAAATAAGGGCTTAATATTTTGATTAAGAGTTTAGAATTTTAGGTAAATCACAATATCTTTTTAAAGCAAATATTTCAGATATCTACCTGTGTATATTTTGTTTGTTCTTACCAATGTGATTATATTTTCTTTTTTATATTCTGATATAATTACATTATTTGTCCCTTCCCTTTTTTCCTTTCAAACTCTGTCATATACCCATTTTCACTCTCTTTCAAATTCATGGCTTCTCTTTCTTTCAGGGCTGATTATTTGGTATTGGACACACAATTGGTATGCTCTTCCCTGGGGAAGACTCTATCTCTGAATCCCTCTCTTAGTTGCCTCTAGTTCTTTATGTGAAGTTACAGCCTCATGATCTTTCCTCCATTCACTTTGGCATACATTGTTGTGGTACTCATTCAGCTCATGTTTGTGAAGTCATGTTAATGAGCCTTTATGGGTGTAGCTTCTTACATTGCTAGGAGACACTGTCTCACAGCAACCTCCTGTAGCTTCTTTTCCCACACAGATGGAAACCATTATGGAATGCCTATGTGTTTTTAAACTAAATGAAATCATTCTTTATCTTCAATGAATCCTCTTTGTAGAGTGACAGAAGTTTATGTAATTCCCAGAATCACTAGCACGTCTAAATAAAGACCATTTCTTGGTTAACAGAGGTAATTTGAATTCATTTTACTTCTAAGATGACTGCTAGACATGGCTTTTTATTGATAGGTGATTAGTCAATACATATCAAATTATGAAGAAACACTTCTTGCCAGTTCTTACTGGTTTGCACAGCCTCAGTGTATATCATGTGCTAATTTGTTTATGTAATTTGCTTTAGAGTGTTTTATATATATATAATTTCAATGGAAGTATTCAAATGAAAAAGAGAAATTCAGAGTTAAATACACTCATTCGTAAGCCTGAATTCAGCAGTATGCTTAGGAAATTGCAGGCACTTTATAGCAAAACACTTAGCTGAGATCAATTGTGGCTTTCTCAGTAAAACCCCAGTGCTTCTCTAGGAAGAACTCGTGGTTAAAGAAAGGGGGTGGTTGGGTGAAGAATGTTAAAAATTGCTTAGCTAAGTCTGACATTTTACCTTTTAAATATTAATTATACTGTGGGCTTCTTCCTATTTACATACCTAAGTGTTTGCTTGGGACATAAATGGTAGTAAATTGTCTTGAGAAAGCCATAGAGTAGCTTTGTTAGATAAAACTTCTTGCAGCTGGTAATTTTTGGCAATTAATATTATGAATGCTAATGCAATGGGGAGTGGGGAAGAGGCTTCCAGGATGCCACTTATCTTTGTAAAATGAAAGAAAATGTCAGAAGTGGGGAGCCTGCTGAGAATGTTACTTCTGGGAAGGAAATAGATGGCAAATGTTAAAATTACCATATTTATGGACAGGCTAGAACTTTAAGACCAGAGTATCTAATAAATAGTCTAGTAAATAGAATTTACTGTAAATATTTTAAATGATTGTTTTGTATTGCTCATTATAACAATGAAGAACTTTGGAAAAATTGCTATGCTAAGTATATAGTGGGTATGAGGAAGAAAATGTTAAGAGCAGGTTCACATAATTCCATTCACTGGATTATATCAATAATTGCAAAGTTAATTAAAGAAAGTTCCATAGATGCTTAAATAATCTTTGGGGTAAATATTAAAATGTGGTTTTATACTAAAATGTAAGATTGGTTTAGGGAAAGATGTGAAGATTCAAACCATGAGGAAAAAAATCATTGTAAACACAGAAATCCACTACTTACAATTAGCATATAGTCCAAACTCATTCTCATATGCAACACAAGGGAATTATTTTAAAAGCATGCAGATTGCCACTACCCATTTGAAAACGTAATTTAAACCAGACTAAGTTTTCATCAGAAGCAATGTGGGTAGAGTGCAACAATTCAAGTATTGTTGAAAAGTAATTCATTTATAAAGTAAAAATAAATATATTATCCCTTTGTACATTTATGTTTTGGTGTGTGACTGGGAAAATCTAAATTTTAGTTTATTCTTTATAGTCTCAAATTTCTGCATTAGTAATTTGGTAAGGAATTGTGAGATATGTAAAATTATGTAGGATTTCATTTTTACTGATTTAAAATTTATAAGACTCTGAAAATGCTGATTTGTTCACGTAGGTATGTCTTTATTTTATGTGAGTAATTAAGGTAGGGAGATGAAAATAAATGTATTCATTTCACAACTTACTATGCTCATTTGTAGGTAAAATATAACGATAAGAGATAATACTTATATGAGATTAACATTCATAATTTTGTTGGGAGGTTTGAATTTCCAGTTGTTTTAGTCATATCCTACAAAATTCTCAGGTCTCAATACAACGATCACAAAAGAAATAATATGAGAAAATGTACCCTGTCCTTTATGCTTTCGATAATTGAGGTTTTTAAGGTTTTGTTTTATTGCTTTGTGTTTTAGATTTTTAAATCATTTTCATCTTTTCTAATTTTTTTAAAATATTATGTTCTTGGGTATCTTCATGTACTGTTTTTATTTTTATTTTGAGTCTACCGAGTCCACTCATTCTGTCTGTATGGGCATGGGTTTAGGATTATCTAATGGAGTGTAAGTATATCCTCTTGCATCCAAGAATGTGATTCTCCATCCATCAGTTATCAATTGTCCATAGGTCCTTATCAAGGGATACAAATTCATAATCAATATCACACTGCAACATTCATGCTAGATTTATTGTCTGGCTTGATCTTGCACAGACTTTCTATGTGCTATCACAGCCACGTTGAGTTCATATGTACAAATGCCCTGTTGATTATGGGGAGAGGGGAACACATATTCACTGCTGGTGGGAGTGTAAAATTGTTCCTGCACTATGAAAATCAGTAGTAGGTTCCTCAAACAGTTAAAAACAATATAATTCAGCTAGATAACTCTTGGGTAGAGTCTCCAAGGACTCTTTGTATCCTACTATAGAGATATCTGCTCATCCATTTTTCTTTGTTGCACTATTCACAATAGCCTTGATGTCCATTTAGTGATGATTGGAAATTAAAATATGGTACAGTTATACAATGGAGTAGTTTTCAACTGTTGAGACAAATTAAATTATGTAATTTGTGAGTATATGTATGGATATGGAAATAGTCCTACAGACTGAAGTAATACAGTTTTAAAAAGATATACATATATCTCTTTCACATGGGGAGGGTAGCTTTAAGTATTTAAACATATGTGTTTAAAATGGAATAGTTTGGGGGTGTTTAGCATTTAGTTTTTAACCTTTATAATAAATAATATGAAGTTGGTGTAATAGTATAATAAAAACACAGAATTAATTGCTATTAGGTAATACTATGCATTGATATTAAAAGATAAATAATATGTACCAGCTTAAAATTTATCAGTGAATACTTGATATTGCTTTGGAATGAAAAAATATAATTTGTGAAATATTAACAAGTAAGGAAATGGGGAGAATTACACATGAAGAGTAAAAACATAGGATTATAAACAAACTAACACAATTCAGAGAATTTCTAATGAATAATTTCATATCAGGCCAATACCAGAGACTGGAAATGGAGATTTCCCTGCTTGCTAAAGAGAGTAAAATGGAATAGGAAAGAAAATATGCATTTAAAGGCACACTGCTGAAATACATCTCTAAATTTCAGAATGAAACATTCTTTTTTATAATTTCTCTTTTATGTTTTGTCTATAGGGGAACTTTTTTTTTTAAATGGAACTATGAGAAAATTACAGTAAAGCTTGACAATATCCCTTGGAAACTGTAAGGCCTTCTGAAAACTCAACTACAAACCTCAAAAATGATGACATATTAAAATAATTTGAGGGACATTTAAGAAATATCTCTTCTAGTCACCTTGCTAAAGTATCTTAATTTAACTTGTGTAGGTGGGTATAAGAATGGGTTCTAAATGACTTTAAAGAATCAAAATAATCATACAAGTTTGAGAATTACTGTTGACTGAGCATGCTGTGTATCAATTTGTAATATTTGACAAATAGTTATGCATGAGTAAGAGCTAGGTTCTGAAAAAAAGGTTGCCTTTAATATTCAATTTTTGTATTTTCATAGGCAAGTGGGTTGAATAAAACCATATCCTTTCTTTGTTTGGTACTCATGCAGACAATTGAAGAGACTGAAACAGTTCTCAGTGAAAATTTAAAAAATAATCTGGAGAGAACATGGAAGAGGTATACTCCATAATTTTGCGATGGGCTGCATGACAAATGTCCTCCCTCATCTTTGGCATTTGAATACTTGTCCCTCAGAGGATGGCACTGTTTGGGTAGATTTAGGAGGAGGTATGTCACTGTAGGCAGGCCTTGAGGGTTGAAAGGCTAGCACAGTTTCTTCCTCCATCACTATCACTTCCTCCCTCCCTGCCACCTCCCTTCTTCTGCGTGTGGTTATGAGCGCTTTCAGTTGCTGCTTACATTGCCTTGCTGGCTGGCTGATGTCTCCACAACACTTCCATGTACTCTAATCTGTCTGGAAGAATAAAACCAAACCAACTAATTTTCTAAGGTTGTGTCGGCCATGCTATTTTATCACAGCAATACAAAAGTAACAAATACAATTTTGTTTTATTTTGTTGCTGTTGTTTTGTTATACAATAAATTTTGAGATCTGTGAGTATAGCAGCATATCATTAGGAATAATTTCATTAATGTTTCTTTGTCAGTCCTGTGTGGTTCTCCCCTAGGTCTCTGGGCTGGTTCCCTATCAAGTCTCTGGTTGCTGGCCATGCAGGCAGTGTAGAGAATTGACTACCTCTCCTGCTATGGGCATCAAGTTAAACCAAACATTGGTTGGCCACTTCCACAAATTCTGTGCCACTCTTGTTCCAGCACATCTTGCAGTCAGGACAGGATGTAGGTGGAGGGTTTTATGGCTGGGTTGGTGTCCAGGTTTTTCTTTCCATAGCCTGCAGAGCACTTTCTCAAGCTAAAAAGACTAGAACGAAGGTGAAGGTCCAAGCCTCCACCAGTTTGACCTCTACTTTCAATGAGCTGTGTGGAAGTTGTCTTTGACAATGGGGCCCAAATGTCAGTTTGAAGTCCTGGCACCTTCCATCCCAGCATCGACCAACAACTCAGTCAACAATTCAATTGAATGCAACGCTGCTGCTATTTTATCTTTCCCACTTTCATCCCCACTTACCCCAGTCCACCCACAGAAACCAGAAACTATTCTATTTCCTCTTCCCAGGGAGATCCATGCTTCCCCCCCCTACAGCTTTCCTCTTTACCCAACTTCTCTGGGTCTGTGGATTGTAGATTGATTGTCATTTACTTAAGAGCTAACATTTACTTATAAGTAAATACATACTATATTTGTCGTCATGGCTTTGGATTATCTCACTCAAGATGAGTTTTTTCTGTCTTCTAACACATGGATGGAAGAGTTATATAACATAAACTGTTTTAAGATCCAAGACAAATTAATGCTCATTTAAACTTTAAAAATAAAACACAGAAAAACTGTGAAACATAGTTGAGTGCATTGTAAAGACTTACTTAATATTGATACTTTTGGTCCTCTCTGCCCATTTGCAAATATGTACTGAATACTGGATTTTAAACTACATCTTCACTGTGCTGTACCACTGTATCATTATATGTTTAGAGTACCATGTAACTATGTGTCAGATGTACTTAGAGGACAAAAATCACTGTTTCAACACTCATAAATGATGAATTTAAAGTGAATTTGTATACTCTAGGATGGCTACTTTAAAGCAATTTGAAACTTGACACTTAACTTTAGAGAAAAAGATTTGGAGGAATAATGTTATAGAGATAAAAAAAATCAGGAAACTGATGCTGAGTTCTAGACATAAGGAGAAGACAGAATTAATAGAAGCACAACAGCTGTGACCAACAGATTGAGATGAAAGCAAAATCAATGGAAGATTTTCACCTAATGGAGCATGGGAGAATAGATATCCTCTTCAGCAGTAACCAAGGCTATAAGCTGGTGGAGGGTTAGGTCTCATCATCCTTCATGGTGTTTAAACCTATTTTAAATACATGCTTAAAACCAACATTAATTCTAACAGCATAATAGCATAATGTGGACTCTTGGTTTTGGAAAAAAATTATCTATATCTTATTTTTTATTGTTACCTAGACTTTCATATGAAAGTATGATTTCAGGTGACTCTCTTGAGAAACAAGAACCCATTCTATGGACTGTGTTACTGTCCTCTTTTTAGATATATCTGTTTACTTTCTTGTGATCTTCGTCTAAATTTACATTGATCACAGTTACTTAATAACCTTCAAATTTTCATGATGAATGACATCAGAGATCTAACAGGGGCTATATATAACATTTTTCCACCTTTGGAGTAAATGTAAGAGACAATTCTTAGTTCTGAATGTCCAAATTTGGTTATTATCCACCACTGTTAACATTAATCTGTCATTCATGCTTGTGAGCATAGAAATTCATGACACTTATGTGATCAAAAGCACATCAACCTGAGAATTTAGCTTGAGTAATGTGCCAACTACATTGCAGAAACAGAGACCTCACAGAAGGAAAAGATGAATCTTAAATGAAATATAATAAATGAGGCCCATAAAGAGGCATGATTAAGTAGTTAAATATAAGCTGCAGTTTCTGAAAGTTAAAAAATAAGTTATAAGGTAGATAGTTATGGAAAGATAGATGGATTTTCCATGATAAATTATTGAGGCAAAAGGTCTCACATCTAGCTGGATATGGCAACAGGAGGAAAAGACTCCCAAGAGCTGGCAAAAGATTCAGACATACACTGGCTTCCACTGGTAGGAATCCCACAAAATTATCAAGGTAACAGCCATAACATATATGCAGAAGACTTGGTACAGACCCATGCAGGTTCTGTGCTTATGGTATTAGTCTCTGTGAACCCATATGATCCATCTTGATTGGTTGGGCCTTGTTCTCCTTGTGTCCTCCACCCCCTCCAACTCTTACAAACTTTTCTCCCCCTCTTCCACAGGGTTCCCTGAGCTCTGAATTTAGGGAACTGACTCTAATTTATACCCTCCCTCTATATCATGTCTGGCTGTGGGTCTCTGTATCCTCTCCCATCTGATGCCGGAAGAAGCCTCTCTGATGATGATTAGACAAGTCATTGATCTATGAGTATAGCAGAATATCATTAGAAATAATTTCATTTCATTGCTTGTTTTTTTCCCTTAGAATTGATTCTTTATACTATGAGTAATGACAGTGAAACTAGCAACAACAACAACAACAACAACAAAAACAAAGAAATGAATAATTACTCAGACACACAATTGCATCAATTTTCTCCTTGTCTTAATTACAAATTGTAAAATATTGAAACACCCTAGAAGAATATAGCATAAATATCACAAGGTGCCTTTGAGGAGGATGTGGGTACTAAGATCTGATCAGTGGACTTAAGCACTTTTGCCCTATATCTGCAGCATCTACAAACATTTGTTGGTTTATCATTTTTTAACCAGTGTTGTTTAGTTTTAATCTATGTCTCTGAGCCATTCAGTATCCAGTTCCTAGCTTTTCAGGGAGTGTAGTACATGGGATCCCTCTCCTGGTGTGGGCCTCAAGTTAAACCAGGTGTTGATTGGCCACTCTATCTTGTTTTGCCTTGATTGGTTGCTGTCTTTTGGAGGCCTGTTGTTTTCAGAAGGGAAATGGAAGGGGAGTTGATCTGGGGAAGAGAAGATGGGAATAGCTGGGAGGAGTGGAAGGAGGAGAAACTGTGGTCAGGATGTACTGTATGAGAGAATAATCTATTTTCAACTAAAAAAACTATTGAGGTAAAGATGTTACTACATAATTATGAGCATTTCAATCAAGATGCCAGTTTAAATTTGCATACAAATAACAATATAGTCATAATATTATTAAACATAGCTTCACAGAACTCCAGAGAAAGCAACTAATCTATCATCCTACAAAGGGATCTTGTAGCTTTTAATAATTGATAAATCAAGTAGGCAAAATCAGATATAAAATATAGATACCTTTTGTAATAGTGAAATGGAGTATTCTATTTCATTCTCCATTTATGAAAATAAAATTGAGAGTAAATGCTGAGGTTAACATGTTATTTGTAAACATTCAAATATAATCTGTGTTCTTATAATTGGAGAAAAAAGTCCTAAAACTGTTTAGGGAAAAGGCATGTAAGGAACCACCCAGGAAACACATTGAGCATGGGGCAGATGTAAAGATTTGGCCTTTGTCAAGTTATAGTCTGGTCTCTGAATCCTAGACCTTTAGTCTCAGAGCAAAATAGAAACAGATTAGATGAGCCTTATTAAATCTTTTCGGATCTACTGAAAAATTCATTTTGAAAGTTTTGAAATGGAATTAAACAACATTTCAACAGCTTTCACTCTATATTTGATGTGGCTGCTTCATAGTAGTATAAGATATAGAAATTTGATGATCCATAAACATAGAACAGACAATCCTTTTCATTTCTTTTTACCCAAATGAGTTTCAATTTCCTCTCATAAAAACTATATTTATATGCTTGTGTACACACACACACACACACA
>CABHPR010139556.1:62144-73739 GCA_902168415.1 Peromyscus melanophrys
TCTTTCTTTCTTTCTTTCTTTCTTTCTTTCTTTCTTTCTTTCTTTCTCTCTTTCTTTTTCTTTCTTTCTTTTTTTTTTTTTTTTTGAGACAGGGTTTCTCTGTGTAGCTTTGCGCCTTTCCTGGATGGAACTCACTCTGCAACCTAGGCTGGCCTCGAACTCACAGATATCCCCCTGACTCTGCCTCCCTAGTGCTGGGATTAAAGGCGTGTGCCACCACCACCTATAACCATATTGGTTCTTCACACACATGGAAACATTATGATATTCATCAAGCTTCTCATGAGAAATAAATTTTCAAAACAGTTAAGATCTAATTTCACTTCAAACTTGGGAGGCAGAGACAGGTGGATCTCTTGGTTCAAGGCCAGCCTGGTCTACAGGGTGAGTTTCAGCACAGCCAGGGCCATACAGAGAAACCCTTTCTTGAAAAACCAATCAACCAACCAAATAAACAAACAAAAAAGATATAACATCAAATCCAGCAGGAACAGAGTAAACAGGTACTAAACCAATGAGGGGAGAAATATTTTCATAATAGTGTAATGTACTCATTTTCAAATGTAAAAACTGCTCAGGAGAAAAAGGGAAATATGCTTTGTATCTGTTTCTTACTAACTGCAGGACAGAAAGTATTAGGGAAGTTGGTTTAACCTTAAAGTTAATTTACTTATTTGTAATTTAGTCTAAAATTTTACTAAATGAGAAAGGATGATTAGAGGCTATTAACATAACTAAAACTGATATATTTTAATTTAGTAATTAGGCATTACTTTAAAATATATAAACTTTAATATGTTATCATGTTCTAGTCATGATTTACAAATGAAAATAGAATAAAATGATGGATTAAGAAGCAACTCTGTGTGACCAAATGAAAGACAAGTTAGGACTAAAAGCATTGATCTTTTTCTTTAATGGAAAGAAAGAAATGAAGTGAAAATTAAGATGTCAACTGGTATCCAGCCTTGCCATGCCGCCTTGGGTCACAGGTAGCTTCCAGGGAGGTCCTCTGTTCTTGAAAAACTGGTGCCAGAGGCCAAGAAGCTATATTAGTCATCTTTGGCCTATGGAGTTAGTGTTAGGGGCTAGAGACAGTAGGAGCAGAACAGATTTAGAGATGGAGGCTGAAGGGTGTCACTAGAGTCTAAAATTTCAATTGTCCATGAGCACCTGGGAATTAATTGATTGAGAGTCATCACCATCACCACTGCTTAGGCAAGCTTCAGCAGAATGTGGCCCATAAGGAATGCCTTGCATGAGAAGAGAGCTCCTAGTAACAAAAGTTAACAGACTTTGCCTTATCTTCACCCCTCCATCCTCTCCTCCAAACCCAATTCCCTAGGCCCATCTCTAGCACTGTAACAAAATGCCTGTTGTTAGCCTTGCTTCCCCCTTTGCCCATATAGCCTGTGAATCCCACAGAACTTCCCCTCCTAACTTCCCACACCCAACTTTTTCCTTTATCCCAGTCATCAACTCTAGCAGGCACTCTCTGCTAACTCACAGACCACTTCAGCCAGGAAGGTAGGTAGAGTGTCTGTAGATCCCTCCCATCTCTTAATTCTCTAGATTCAACTCCCCAGTCTCATCCCTGGTACTATAGCAGACACTCTGGATAACTGTCTTCACTGTCTCACCCAATTTCAATAAGAAACAAGCATATTCTGGTTGAACACTCTGCTATCCTCTGCCTGTGAACGCCTTCAGACCCATAGCCTATCCTCATTTCTAGGTGTCAGTTAATAATACACAGACACACATTTAACCTGGAACCCTCCAGTGGTCACAACTATCAGGTACAGAGAAAATTTCCTACCAAGCAACATACAGCCATCATACTCTCTGAAAATCCAGAAAGGAAATGGAAACCAGGGAATAAAACACATACCAAACAAATCAAATCCAGAAGTCAGTGTCTAGACCTATAATCATCAAAATCTCAGATGCCTAGATGCCAGTATAAAAACACAATAAATAACAGCCTGGGAACTATGTCTCCACTAAAGTCCAGCTACCCTACTACAGTAGGCCCAAAATAATCCAACATAGCTGAAGCACAAGAAAAATACCCTCAAACCACCTGTATGAAGATGACAGCATCCTTAAAGAGGAAATGAATAAATTCCTTAAAGAAATCCAAAAAAATACTAGCAAACAGTTGTCAGAAACAAATAAAATTGTTCAAGACCTGAAAATGGAAATATAATTAATAAAGGAAACCCAAACTGAGGGAAATATGGAAAAGGAAAATATAGGAATTTTAACAGAAATTTCAGGGGCAAGCTACAGCAACAGAATACAGAAGGTGGAAGAGAAAAACTCAGGCTTTGAAGATTCCATAGATAAAATGGATACCTTAGTCAAAGGAAGTGTTAAATTGAAGAACTTCACAACTCAAAATATGCAGGAAATTCAGGACACCATGAAAAGTCCAAACTTAAGAAAAATGGGAATAAGGGAAGGAGAAGGGTCGAAGCTCAAAGGCCCACAAAATATTTTAAATGAACTCATAGAAGAAAATTTTCACAACCTAAGGAAGGAGAAACCTATAAAGATACAAGAAGCACAGAGAACACCAAAGTGAATGAACCAGAAAAGAAAGCACCTCAGCACATGATAATAAAAACACTAAACATACAGAACAAAGAAAGAACATTAGAAGCTGCAAAAGAAAAAGACCAATTAACATATAATGGCAGACCTGTTAGAATTACACCTTACTTCTCAATGGACAGTCTAAAACAAGAAGGACCTGGACAGATGTCCTGCAGATTTTAAGAGAACACAGATACCAGCCTAGCCCATACTACTACACCCAATAAAGCTTTTAATCACCATACAGAAAATATGATATTCTATAATAAAGCCAAATTGAAACAATATCTATCTAAAAATCAGCCATACAGAAGGTGATAGAAGAAAACTCCAACCTAAGAAGAATTCTGTATGGAGTTTGTCTTCTTCTTGGCAAAAATAGCCATTTGGGCAAAAAACTGTTTTTGCCTGGCCTGCTTGATCGACTGGACATGCAGGACCCATAGGAAGGTAACCACTGAACTTTGCTTGGCAAAATGGTCCTTCAGGTTCCTGCTTCACAGAGGAAACTGCCAGACATTCTACAGGACACTAAAAAAAAAAAAATGACGGAGAGACTCTAGCCCTGTGGGCTAAAGACAGATGCCCCAACTCTACAAGAGAACTTTGGATGACTGTCCTGAAAGTTGATTACATTCTTCTCCATTTCTCAGGTAGTATTATATCCTTCTGAGGTCTTTGATGTAGTTGAAGACTAGATAGTTATAATTTCCTCAGTTATGATAAAAGATGGGTTAGATATAAAATCTTAGACTCACAAATATAACATAGATAGGATATCTTCTTTAATATTATAACTGTAATTCTTGGTTGATAGTTGTTTTATTATATGTAATTTTACTATGTAAAAGTTAAAACTTTCCTTTTTAAAAAAAAAAGAAAGAAAGGGGGAAGTGCTGTGGGATGTTCTGTATGGCAAATAATAAATAAAACAATGATTGACAAGTAGCCAGATAGGAAGTATAGGCAGGACTAACAGAAAGGAGAGAAAAAAAAGAGAGGAAGGCAAAGGGGAGAAGACACCTGTGGTGGTATTGTGTTCCCCAAAATATTGTGTACCTTAATAAACTTATCTGGGGTCAGAGACGGAACAGCCACAATATTAAACAGAGGTTAGGCAGTGGTAGCATATGCCTTTAATCCTAGCATTCCAGAGACAGAAATCCCTCTGGATCTCTGTGAGTTCAAGGCCACATTAGAAACAGCCAAGCATGGTGGCACAGCCTTTAATCCCAGAAAGCACACCTTCAATCCCAGGGAGTAGTGGTAGAAAGCAGAAAGGTATATAAGGCTTGAGGACCAGAAACTAGAAGCCTTTGGCCTGGAGAAGCATGTGGCTGGTTAAGCATTCAGGCTTCTAGCAGCAGTTCGGCTGAGACCCATTCTGGATGAGGACTCAGAGGCCTCCAGTCTGAGGAAACAAGACCAGCTGAGGATCCGGCTAGGTGAGATAGCTGTGGCTTATTCTGTCTCTCTGACCTTCCAGTGTTCACCCCAGTAACTGGCCTCAGGTTTGATTTTATTAATAAGACTCTTTAAGATTCTGCTACAGACACCAGCTACCATTCAGGGAGCATCATGTAGAGGCAACATGTAAAGCCATGGAACACGTGACAACATATAAATTAACAGAAATGGGCTTAGTATAAGAGTAAGTGCTAGACAATGGTAGGCCTGAGCTAATGGCTGAGCAGTTTAAATAACATAAGAGTCTGTGTGTTTATTTTATAAGTGAGCTCCGGGACTGGCAGGACTTGGCGGGAGCTGGAGAGAAATCTCGAGCTACAAACTACACCCATGAAAACAAAGAGAATAAATTATCTCAGACCAGCAAAATCTAAAGAAGACACACACACATACAAACACACATATGCACACACACACACACACACACACCAGCAGCAGCAGCAACAACAACAAAATAACATGAATCAACAATCAATCAGTGGTCATTGATATCTCTCTTTATTGAGGCTTTCAAGTCCCCAATAAAAAGCCATAGACCAACACTGTGGTTCATAACCTTCCTAATGCTGCAACTCTTTAATATAGTTCCTCATTTGTAGTGACCACAAATAAAAAATTATTTCATTGCTAATTCATAACTGTAATTTTGCTTCAGTTATGAATCATAACATATATATCTTGATATTGAGGATATATGATATGTAATCCCCAAATGCATGGTGACCCTTAGGTTGAAAACTGCTGGATGAACAGAATGAATACAAAAACAGGATCCGTCCTTCTGCTGCATTAAAAAGAAACACACTTCAACATCAAGGATAGACATTGCCTCAGGATAAATGGTTGGAAAATATATTCTAAGCAAATGAACTAAGAAGTAAGCTGGTATTTAAAGCAAGTCAATTTTAATATGTAACAAAATAGACTTGCAACCCAAACTAATAAAAAAAAGTTAGGGATAGACACTGCATACTCATCAAATGAAAAATCAATCAAGATGATATTTCATTTCTTAGCATCTGTTCCCCAAACCCAAGGGTATGGACTTTTGTAAAAGAAACACTACTACAACTTAAATCACATATTGACCTTCACACCCTGTTAGTGGGAGACTTTAAAACCTCACTCTCACCAAAGGACAGGTCTTCCAGATAAAAACTGAACAGAGAAGTACTGAAGCTAACAGATATTATAAATCAAATGGACCTAACCGATATTCACAGAATATTTCTTCCAAACACAGAAGAAAATATATTCTTCTCAGTGCTTCTTGGAACTTACTCCAAAATTGACCACATCCTCAGACACACAGCAAATCTCAACAGATAAACGAAATCTGAGATAACTCCCTGCATCCTCTCAACTACCATAAACTAGTGTTGGATACCAAAAGTGATAGAAAGCTCATTAGCTCATGGAAAATGGACTGCTCTCTACTACATGAAAAATGAGTCAAGACAGAAACAAAGAAAATATTAAAGACTTCCTTGAATTCAATTGAAAAGGATACACAGCATTCCCAAACTATGAGACACAGTGAAAGCAGTTCTAAGATGCAAGTTCATAGCATTAAGTACCTGTATTAAAACAACAATGAAAACTGGAGGGATCTCATACTAGCAACTTAAAAGCACACCTAAAAGGTTTAGAACAGAAAGAGGTAATCACACCCAAGAGAAGTAGACAGAATAAAATAATTAAATTCAGGGCTGAAATCAACAAAATAGAAACAAAAATACAATACAAAGAATTAATGAAGCAAAAAGTTAGTTCGTTGAGAAACTCAACAAGATAGACAAACCTGTATCCACACTAACTGAAGGGCAGAAGGAGAATATCCAAATTAACAAAATGAGAAAGGAAAAGGGGGACATAACAACAAACACTGAGGAAATCCAGAGAATCATAGGACACTCTTTAAAAACCTGTACTCCACCAAATCGGGAAATCTAAAAGAAATCAGTAATTTCCTCAAAAGTTACTACTTACTAAAGTTAAATTGAGATCAGATAAGCAATTTAAATAAACCTACAGCACCTTGTACAATAGAAGTAGTCATTAAAAGTTTTCCAATGGAAAAAAAAAAAGAAACTCAGGGCCAACGGTTTTAGTGCAGAATACTACCAGATCTTCAAGGAAGAGTTAACACCATTAATCCTTAAATTATGTCACAAAGTAGAAACAGTAGGAACATTGTCTAATTCATTTTATGAGGTTACAGTTACCCTCATATTCAAACCTCAGAAGTATCTAATAAAGAAAGAGAATTATAGGACAATAAAGCAAACATAGACACAAACATAGATGCAAAAATATTCAATAATATACTTTCAAATCAAATCCAAAAACATATCAAAAAGACCATCCCCCATGATCAATTATCCTTCATCTCAGAGATGCAGGGATGGATCTGAACATGAAATGTAATATACTGTATAAATAAACTGAAAGAAAAAAATGATCACCTCATTATATGCATAAAGGGTCTTCATCAAAATCCAACAGTCCTTCATGATAAAAGTTCTGCAGAGATTAGTCATACAAGGGACATACCTAAACTTAGTAAATGGAGTTTACAGCAAGCATATAGCCAACATCAAATTAAATGAAGAGAAAAATCAAAGCAATTTTACTAAAATTAGGAACCAGACAAGGCTGTCTATTCTTTTTATATGTATTCAATATAGAATTGAATTGTACTTGAAGTCACAGCTAGAACAATAAGCCAACTGAAGGAGATCAAAGGGATGCAAAATGGAAAGGAATAAATCAATATATCTTTATTTGCAGATTATATGTATTGTATATTAGGCTAATCTAGTTATATGATGGTAGGTTAATAGACTATATAGATTGATATATGATTTATATGTATATAGTATGTATAATTATCTAGCTACACATGTACAGTCATACATATATGTTTATATGTATATATACGTACATATGAATAAACATACATACAGCTAAATAATTTGAAACAGAAGACTAAATAAAGATGATAAATCATAAAGAGCTGGTAGATGTACAGATAGAAGATTGTTAGATATACAGATACAGAGATTATATATCCAGCTCTTCCATGGTCTCAATAACACTTGGAGGTAAGAATATAGCATCTACTTACTATGCATTTCCTCAAGATGCAATACACCCATTGGGTGATAAATGCTTCTTGAAATCATAATTGAAAAGTTGAGTGAAACTGCTTGTGTCAGAATAGGCTTGGCTTTTTTTGATAAATTCAGATTATATGATTGCGCAGTATTTGAAAGAATTTACCGGTGTCCCTCCCATTGCTTCCATATTTTTCTTTTATGCTCCCAGTATCCTAATCCTTAACTTTTCCCTTCCTTTGAAAGTTTTTTATTGTGAAAACTGCCGTGTCAGATCAGTAACTTATTAAGTAGTTCCTTTAACTATGTTCTCAATCTGACTTGTTTAAGCAGGAAGAAACTAGAAGACTGTTTTCTGTGTTCGAGATGCCCTAATACACAATGACTAATGTGAAGCCAGTAGCTAGTCTGGTGGCTTGTGAGATTCTCTTCTCTTTTACACAGAATGGTTTAATTAAATTGTCCAGCCCTCAAGAATCTATTGCCCTTAAACCTCTGCCTCATTCTCTCAGCACTCAAGCAAATATAGGATGCTCTTGAGTTATTTGTGATAAGAGAAATTTAATTCCTTGGTGGTAAACTATGCTTAAAATCTTTTGAAACCAAATACAGTTGAAAAAAGTCATATCATTTTAAACTTCAAATTGTTTCTCTTTTATCTGCATTAATTTCATATTGTAAGTAGGCAACAGGCATTGGAGAGGCCCTGTTCCTCCCACAGTGTTTCCATACCCTAGTAAACAGAAAGAAACTTTCAAACCATCCTCTTTCTGGTCTGTTGTCATTCTCCAGAATGGACTAAACAGTGAAATGTGGTCTCACGAAATAAACCTCATAATTATTTTTAAGAAAAAATAATTCTGATGTGTTCTTCAGCAAATAGCAGTGTGTGGCAATATTGGTGAGTAACACAGCAGGTGACCAGTTGCAGTTTCTGATCCTGACTTCCCTTCCAGGCCCCATTTATTGAGCCTTGAAGTATTTGTTGAATATTTATTGAAGTATATCAATGTTCTGCTACCTCTCAAATCCAATTCTAAATATATTGTATTTAAGCGCCTAAAAACATACAATTCCATTAAGATTAATCTAATTTTTAGAATATTCACTGTATATATGTATTCTTTCTCTCTTTCTCTTTCTTCGTTCCTTCTTTCACATTGGGTTTCACTGTGTCTCCTGACTTGCCTGTAATTCACAATATAGTTCAGGTAGAATTCTAATTCTGAGCATTCCTTCTGTGTCAGCATTTAAGCGTGCACCATCCTATCTTTCTGTTATATAGTATCTTAAGTGAAATTGATAGTAAAGGAAACCATTCAAAGATGGTGTTGGTAGTTATTTGACTTCACTATGTAATGTTGCTACAAATAAACAGAAATAAGCATAACAGCATCTGAGAAATTTGAAATTCCAGCATCTGTCAAGACAGAGTCAACTGAGATGTATAAAACAGAGTTTGAGGAAATTAAGAAAATGATAGGCTTTTCCGTCTGCACTGGAGGCGGCGAGCGGCCGGCGTGCTCTGATCGCTCGGAGCTAACCGCTGCTTGGCGGGCCTCAGCGGCCCGGCACACGCCCCAGCCGAGCGAAGATGGTGGGCCGGAACAGTGCCATCGCCGCAGGCGTGCACGGTGCCCTCTTCATCGGGTACTGCATCTACTTTGACCGCAAAAGGCGGAGTGACCCCAACTTCAAGAACAGGCTTCGAGAACGAAGAAAGAAAAAGAAGCTTGCTAAGGAGAGAGCTGGGCTTTCCAAGTTACCTGACTGAAAAGATGCTGAAGCTGTTCAGAAATTCTTCCTTGAAGAGATACAGCTTGGTGAAGAGTTATTAGCACAAGGTGAATATGAGAAGGATGTGGACCACCTGACAAATGCAATCGCTGTGTGTGGACAGCCTCAGCAGCTGCTGCAAGTGTTACAGCAAACTCTTCCACCACCAGTGTTCCAGATGCTTCTGACCAAGCTTCCAACCATTAGTCAGAGAATTGTAAGTGCTCAGAGCTTGGCTGAAGATGATGTGGAGTGAGCCAGATATCAACACAATAAAATCTGAGTTAAAATTGATTTAACCATTAGCTTGGAAGCTGATCGGCTCTGGGGAATAAGGGCAAATACGCTTGTCATGAACTGTCCTACACTGAAGTCTACCAAAGTGAATGTGTACTTTGAGTAGATCCATTGTCTGTTCTATTTATTTTTTCCAGTGAAAAGTATTTTGATAGAACTTTTCATTTTATAAATACACTGAGTTAACTAAAATATCATGGATTTCGTTTATTCTTAAGACATGCAATTCAAATGTAAATACAGTAGAGTATTAGGTAAAAACTCACAGTGATGAATTTTAAAACATTGGAAGAGACTACGGAGGATAGTTGAATAATGCCCATTTTTTAAAGGCTAGTACATTTTACTGTAAGTCATCAAATTGGATAGAAACTTGTGTTTGTGAAAACTGAGCATTAAAATCTTGCAGAGACTGTTTCTTTCTGTTTACTTTTGGACATGTGAAGTGTGCAGTTGTGTTGTTAGCAAATCCCATTCCCTCCCCATGTTTCCTACAGGCTTCAGTCTACATCAGTGGCTTAATGTCCTCTGGGGACTAACCCCTAGTATTTCAAGCACCTGGCTGCAGAAAGCACCAGGATTAGACCTGGGTGAGCCTTGCCTGCTGTCCGCTCACTCTGCTCTTTCTAGACTGAGAGATCCAGTCTGCTCATCTCTTGGGTGGCTCTGTTCAGCGTGGAGTTTAATTGGTTCTGTTGAGTGTCTTTAGGTCCGTCTCCAGCTGATGGCTGATGATTATTTCAGAACAACTAGGCATTGCACTTTATATTCTGAATTTGCATGTTTACCTGACTTAGTATTTCTCAATTAAACCTCTAAGTGAAATAACTTCTTTGTCAGTTATTACTGATGTCAAATGATTTTGTTACTATTGTGTCAGTTAGCCAGAAACTTTTCTTTAAGGCAGTTGTGATGGTCTGCTTGTGAAAGTGTTGCTTCCCTTTTTGCTTTTAACAGTGTATCTCTTTCAATCTTCCTGTGGATTGACTAATTTATCTTACACAGTGACAACAGAGTGTCATCTTGACTGGAGACTTGGCTGAAACAGTGGGACCTCTTCTCAGATAGCGACCTCTCACCTGGTGACATGGGCTGTTTCTGATTCAAGTGTGAAGACCTTGTGGTCTGTGCTGGTATCTCTTCACCGAGCAGCATTCTCATGGGTAGCTTGTCTGCCTCCGTGCCCTAGAATTGTTTTGACTTGCCTCACCGTGAGCATGTTTTGATGGTAGTGTAGTAGGAAGAATCTGGAATGAGGCTTTAACTAGCTTCTGCCTCTGGTTAGTGTATGGATAACAGCTGTGAACAACTCACCTCTAGTATTTTCTGATGGAATGCCAGACCTGGAGGCACGCATTTGAGGCGTCTGTAGACCCTTTCCAGGCCTTTGATGGTGAACCCTTACCAGTGCTTTCTAGATAGGTGTGTGTGTTCGGGGTATGATGCTACAAATACGCTGTCTGAGTTTTGCTGGTAGGATATCCAGTCCCAAGTATCATAATGGTGACCAGAGATTGCCTGCACTGCCAAGAAAGTCCTGCATCAGCCCAGGTGTGGCTAAGAGGACCACAGGGGGAGTGGAGGTGGAGAAGTAAGGGGTAGGGCACTTTTGGAGAGGGGTTCTGCCTATTGGCCTGGCTCCTGGCAGCGGAGAAGATAGAGATGCTGTCTTTACTTTGAGACCGATTAAGTCAAGACTTTTCTTAAGTGACTGATGTGGGGCTTCAGCATTGTCGCTTTTGAACACTAGCTATGTTTATGGAGGGACTGCTTTCCTCCACATAAACAAGTGCTGAACACTATTTCTTCTCACCCCAAGTTAAATAGATGGAACCAGGAAGCCTTGGTGCTGGTAAGTGATGACAGAAGGCAAGACTAACACTCAAGTAGTATTAAAAAAAAAAAAAAAAACAGCTTGAGGGTTGTCAGGAGCATTTGAGAATGTGCATGTTACAACATGTTGGTATGCTGCCTTGGGCAAAGGTGTATTGCTGAGTGCCACTGTTTTTCCTAACTGAAAACATTTTAAATGGAGCTTCCTGGAAAGGTGGTGTAAATGCCCTAATATAGTGTGCATACTTAGGCAAAGTCCAGGTGTTGTGTTCCTTTCATCTCCAGCAGGTTTGGTATTTATACCATTGTCCACCTGCCTTTATGACTTTCCTTTATGACTTTGAATCAGCCTATGGACCAGAGTATTGATAATGGGATTGCTGCTGAAGAAATGGTGGGGAATTGGTGTATGATCCTGACAACAAATCTTTCTTCTAACATAAAAAAAAAATAGAAGTGTTATTGCTTGTGCCTCAGCTGTATTAAAGGGTTTGGAGAAAAAAAAAAA
>CABHPR010139557.1:2096-57510 GCA_902168415.1 Peromyscus melanophrys
TTGGAGAAGGGTCCCCCAGTTCCCACAGCATGCCATCACAGGAGCTTTGAGAAGGGTCCTTTGGTTACCATAGCACTAACTCTCAAACTGTTCTTTGTTACTCCTTTGTTTCCTCCATTTCCTTTACTTTAAAATGGCTTTCTGCCTGTTCACAGAAAATATAATAAAACCAGCTAGGGGTCAGGGAATGATTATTCACATACTACAGTTATTCTGTATACATGTATATAAAAGCTATGATATAGTTTATGATGATTTTTTTAAAAAAGGTTAACAGTAACATTAACTCAAAAACAGCAGAGGCATCACCGTTCAAGATCAATGCCCTATTTTAAAACAAATAGTTGTTTTATGTTTTTAAATCCATTATAAAACCCCCCTTGCCTAGCATGTTAAAGGAGATCTCACCCTTGTAGCTGAAACAATGAAAACCCACAGGCAAGTGGGGAAGGCAGTGGATTCCTGGAGCTAAGCAGTGTGCGGGAGGAAGCTCCCTCTGCTACCTCGCAAACCACTAAACACAGTGCTGCAGCTGTCTCCAACCCTATGTGTGAGCAGCTAGCTGCCACCTACAATTCCACAGCTAACCAGGTGAGCTGAGTAGGCGCACTTTGGGTTGCTGGGGTATAAGGTGGAAAAAGAGCCCACTCTAAGGTGAATAAGCTTTCATAGTCACCTGACTTCATAAACGATTTCAAGGCCATTTTAAAAAACAGCTCCCTTTCTTAATCTCCTGGCTTATATTCAGTTGTGTTTTTGAGAAAGCCAATGATCACTGAGCAATTATCCTTCTGTGCTGGAAATTAAGGCTTCATGCACATTCTTGATTATCCATAAAGATGAAGTGCTGTAATATTAAAAGCACTAGTCTAGTCAGAAGAAGCTAGACAGGAAAAACAGCTTGTACACTGGACTCTGCTTACAGTCACATTCATAAGTTGACCAAAATGTTCCCTCCACTCTTCATTTGAGGCACTAAGAATTTTGCTGCAACTGGACTTGCAAAAGGTCACGTAGTCTTCTTAACCCATATACTTTTCCTGCATGTACTGAAAATCATCTTTCTTTAAGAAATTTTCGTGTAAACAAGAAACGAGGGTAAAGCTACTGTTATACTCACATTCGTGACATTTAACTTCTGCAGATGCCAAGAGCAGAGGCTGGTGGATGAGTGGGTGCCTCACTCTTAGGTGAGTGCCATGGAACCAGGGGCAGCCAGGCCCAGAGTAGATGGCAGACACAGGTCAGAGTAGAGTACAAAGGGACATTCTCTGACTCACTCGGTCATCCAACCTTGAAACTGCTGAGCCTCTGTGAGCAAGGCTGTCCAATTCTTAGATTTAAATTTGGACTTCCAGCTCATGAATATGTCCCCTAGTGTTCAGAGGGCATCCTCACCAAAATGCACAGTTATATACATGACTACAGAAAAAAAGCCCTTACATATCATAAGATTTAACAGCAATCCTTTGCTATACAATGATTCATTTCACTTTAAATTACCCAATGCTCTATTCCAAAGGAGACAACAAGGTTCTGGAGCTGTAAATTAGCTGGCAGTTAGACAATACCTAAAAAGACATTTTGAAGTGTGGGAAAAATATTCAGAAAATGATTTATTTTAATTTAGCATCATATAAATCCAATGATGAATGAGCATAGAAAACTTAAGATGTGGCTTGTTATAAAATAGAAGTGGTAATATTGAAAAAGAAGTTATGCCTTTTTCACTCCTATGATAATCCACTTGCCCCATTAACCAGTAGCAGCTGGAAACTACCAATGAAGTTCTGTAGAGAAGATGCTGAGGCTCCAACTTCGCTGATGCCATGACATGTAAATGTGCGGTAGTGTCAAACACTGACATTATTAGGTTGTCATTCCAACAGGTAGTTCTTTCTAGACTGATGCAACATAAACGACCACAGAAAATCAACTCAATGACACCACAGTTATTTCGAAACACCTACAAACCCCATCAACACCAGACATTCTGAACAAAAATAAAGCTAACTGGGTATGATGTTATGTTCAGATGCTTCCCTCTAAGTAACAATTATTCTCTATGATTATTCACTATAATCTCCATAGCTCTAACAGGAAAGTGACTTCTCCCTCCCCTTCAGAGGTCAGGTCTCTAGAGGTACAGGTCCTCGGACCCCCGAAAGTTCACTGGATACAGCAGCATGCTTGAGCTTGTGCCTCCCTCCTCCTTCAGTTAATCCCAACATAACAGCCAGTGTCATGCAGGATCTCACCTACTGTTCTATTAGAAGGAGATTCATAGTAGTTCAAAATCAGGCTGAAATAAACTGCTTGAATGGTATGTAGAGAAACAGTGGTACATGCTAACTTATATACTGTGATTTTATAATTGCACACATTTTGATAAAACTAATTTAAATTGATGGTTAATTTAAAAAGCAGAAAAACAGAATGAACCAATATCTATGTAAAACTTGGATGAGTTTTACAGACAAAAGAAAACACAAGAGACTGCCCAGCATCTGACATATTCATACAGGAAAAGGAGGCAAAATGAATCTATGCGGTCCAAGTCCATCAGTGGTGACTACTAAAAAATACTGAGAGAAGACCCTGTGATTCTGAGTGTGTTCTCATTCTTGAGACCCAGATCAAGACACATGCGTGTCATCACTCTGTGAAGACTGTGGAGCTTTAACAAAAAGTTATAGATGAAGCCCATTCTAGGTATAATTACAATTTAGCACAGATTTCTGAAACAGTCTTTGTGGGGGACCTGAGGGCCGAGTGAGAAGGTAGAGGAGGGAGAAAGCTGAAAAATGGGCCTATTAACAAACCACAGATATGTAATAGACATTTGTCAAAACTCAGTGTGGAGCGGCTAACCCGAGGGTCCATGGCTTAAGGGTTAGGCTCAATGCGGTCCTCATCAACACCTGTTTGTGTCTACATTCTAGATGACAAAGTGCTGCTGTGCTTAAAGCTTCACAAATTATTTTACATTAACCAAGAATATGGAAATAGTTCAAAACTTTTCTAGAATTTAACTTCTCATAATTCTTACATGCTAGCAACTAATTTTTAATTTACCACTTTTTTTATTTTTTGTTTACCATTATTTATACAAAAGTGTGGAGGCACACGTCACAGTCCATGTGTGGAGATCAGAGGACAACTTTGTGGAGTCAGCTCTCTCCATTTACCTTTCTATGGCGACTGAACTGAGGTCGCCAGGTCTGTATCTTTAACTGCTGAACCACCAGACCAGCCCAGTTATCATCATTCCATTTCCACACTGTAGGCCATCTTTAAAGGGTGCAAGGACAGGAACTCAAACAAGGCAGGAACCAACAGGCAGGAGCTGATGCAGAAGCCATGGAGGGGTGCTGCTTATTGGCCTGCCCCTCATGGCTTGCTCAGCCTGCTTTCTTACAGCATCCAGGACCACCAGCCCAGGGGTGAGTCCTACCCCATCAATCACTAATTAAGAAAATGCTCTACAGGCTTGCCCACAGCCCAATCTTATCAAATCATTTTCTTAATTGAGGCTCCATCTTCTCAGATGACTTTAGCTTGTGTCAAGTTGACATGAAACTATCCAGTACATGGCGCAAGGTACAATGATGCTCTTGAATCACAAGTCATAACTCTAATGTGCAGAAGATCTTACAACTGTAATATGAATCCAAAGTATACACCATGTCAACATCTTAATATCTTCCTAAAAATCGTGTGATTCAAATGCTACAGGAGAACGAGACAACCAGCAATTCATTTTGGGTTATGTAACACAGGCCACAGCCTTGAAAGGTGTCAGTCTTATAACTTGAGTGAATGAAATTTCAATCAACCGAATAAGGTTTTCCTGGGTCTAATTACTCAACAAACACCACAGAACACAGGAGGATTTTGTATATCAGAAAAAAATGCTAAATATGCATAGAACAAGTCATACTTATTCATTTTTAAATTCTACCAACTGGTACCATTCTGCCTTCTGAGTTAGACACGCTATACAGTGCTATATGCCGCTCAACATCACTGTCCTTTGTCCCTAACTGTCAGCATGTATCTACAAAGCCCCAGTTCACTGGCACCATCCATTAAATGAATATGCTGAGGACAACATAAAAGGAGAAACATATACAAGGGTTTGTTCTCAGGAACACTCATCATTATTGATTGCAGTAATAGAAATCTTATTTTACTGGAATCTCTTACAAAACATCAAACTTAAAACTCACCATGGCTTCTGCACATATATACCGTACAGCCTTGGAACAGACATGTAAGGATCGCGCAAATCAGGTTCCCCTACTTGATTCCTTAATACGAAATTTTTAGTTGCTTCTGAAACAATAACATCAGAATCTCAAAAAAAGCAGGTTCAATGTGGAGTTGATGAGGCTATTAGGAAATTTTTAAATTACATTTATTTATTATATGCATGTGTGTTTACAAAGTGTGTGTGTGTGTGTGTGTGTGTGTGTGTGTGTGTGTGTGTGTGTGTGTGTGTGTGTGTTTACTCTGCAGGAGCCAAGTGTGACCAGAGACAAAGTCACGACCAAAAAGATGCTATATGTGAAAGCAGAAATTCAGGGACAACATTTTAAATGGGAGAAAGTGTGTCATCCCTTCCCACCAGCCATCTTCCTGCTATTTGGAATACACATGTGACTACAGGAGCTTTGGAGTCTTACTATGGGGTGATCTTGAGGATGAAAATACTCATACAGTGAATATCAGAGTCAGAATCCTCCGTGATGTCATGGAGTTGCTTCAGCATCCCAGGACCTCCAGACTTTGTTTACCGGAGAGAAACTTAGACGTGTGTTTCGTGACCTTTGCGTCACATGCTGCCTGTATCCTCGACTTTAAGAAGCTCCTTCACCATGAGTCATTTCCTTCCTACAGGGCCAAGCATTTTAGAACAGAGCCCAGTGCAATTCGTCAGATGATGTCTGGCCACCAGAGAACAGGGCAATTATCAGCTCCCCATCTCCTTCACTGCAAGATAGCCTTAGACACGGACTTCCCCAGCAATCTTCAAAATGATAGGTTCACGCTGTGGTTACAGGCAGCCAAAACACTAAATCTTCATAGTCTTAGTGAGAGTGATGTGAAACCAGACTTTCCCCAATTTGTGTATGTTCAGTCTGGTTTTCCTCTTTAATGTAAGTACAGAACTTAGGACTTCTCCCACTACATTCCCTAGTTGTAGATTATTTATTATGCCATACGATGGAAATGAACTTTGGATTCCAAATCTAGAATCTCCTCTAATTATCCTTCCTAGCTTACTTGGTTAGCAGGTGTCCTGTGTCACCGCTCAGTTTTTAAGGATGACGACGTAGCAAAGCAATAAAGTGATCCACTGAGGGCATCTTTCCCTGGGAGGACACGATCACCACTCTGTGGACACTGGCTCAAGCAGCTTCAGTTCCCAAAGGTCTGTTCCTTCTCCCAAGAACTCACAGTCAACAACAGGAGCATGAGAGGAGCAGGGGTTGAGTTCAAGAATCCTTCCCCCCAACTAGTATGACTGGCAATATGCGCTGACACATGGTGAAGGTGGGTAGACAGGTAGGCAAAGGGTAGGGGGTGGAGATAATCCAAGTAATAGTATCCATTCATATAGAAATATTTAGACAAAAAAATCACTGTCCCTTTAAAAAGAAAAAAATTCTATTAGTACATTGAGTGCAGACTGGGGACTCCAGTGGCGACTGATTGACAAAGCAATGTAAATTCCAAAGCCATTGCATTTGCATAGATATTGATTGCAACAGCTTCAGAAGACCGAACGTGCTGTTTACAGATCTGAAACCAGTGTCTTTTACCTTAGCCTGTCAAAAAACCCAAGACTGTAAATGTTAAATGCTATAAATATGCACATGTGAAATGTACTTATTTATGACTAATGATAATTTATTAAGCATAATACTGTGCTAAATTAATATATTCAGAGTAAGACTGCCTTATCCTGATAGGATTATCTTGTTTATGATTATTGTTATTGACTTTACGAGGGCTATATAACTATTTTCTGAATAAACATGCAGTCTATCACACACAGTGCAAAGCATTTGAATATTAACTACATTATTACATTAATTTTCTATAGTTCACCTTATAAAATAACTAATTTTATATAGTCACTATAAATTAAGCATTCCTTGTATCTATAAATATCATCCCATTATAACAGTATACAAAAATATTTAAATATATACCTATTACCATACAAGGTTCTAACTGAAATATAAACACAGTTGCAATGCTTTATTAATTATTATATTAATATCATATAAATACATTACATTTGCACTGAAATACAATATTTATTACTTGATGGTTTAAAATTAATTTAACTAAATAGGTTTATCAAACATATTTATGTCAAACATGATTTATATCAAACTTTAATCAATTTATTAAGCTATAAGGCAGAGAACAAATTTCACTCTTTCTTTTCTTTTTAGAGATCAAGATTTTCCAATTAATACATTCAGATTTAGTTGACACTCATTTAGATTTTCATTATTTTTTTAGTGAGTAATCTAAAAAATGTAAATGTTGATGATGTTACAGTTTGAATCACTCTAATACCTCCCACCCCTTTCTTTGATAAGGGAAGTTTTCCAAATTATTCTAGGGTCTAGTTTTTGGCCAAGGCCAGTGTCCAGTCACTAAATTTAACTTAATTTGAGAAGTAATAGTGTCTTACTACTCTTATGAGGTTCACTTTTCAAATTGACTTTAATGCTACTAACTAGACTATATGTTATGGATGAGACGGAAGTAAACTTCTGGAACTTAGGTCAGGATGACGTAATAGAGACCTCTTACAGAAGAACCGTCCTCACACTCCTGGAACTCAGGTCAGGATGATGTAATAGAGACCTCTTACAGAAGAACCGTCCTCACACTCCTGGAACTCAGGTCAGGATGACATAACAGAGAACTCTTACAGAAGAACCATCCATTCAGTACTTGTAGATTTAGCTTATTCTTGCGAGAGGCACACACACATGTACAGGTATGGCAGCCAGAAGTTAACCTTAGGTATTGTTCCTTAGGCACCATATACCTTAGTTTTTGAGCAGGTGTTTCTCACAGGGCTGGGCTTGATAATTAAGATAGGTTAGGTGGCCAGATAGTCCCAGAGATCTGCCAATATCCAACTCCCCACCACTGGGATTATTAAGCCTACACCACCATGTTTAGTTTTTGTGTTTGTTATTTGTGTATTTATGTGCTGCAGGTGTGTTTGTGTAGGTGTGTGTGTGCGTGTGCATGTGCGTGCGTGCGTGCGTGCGTGCGTGTGTGTGTGTGTGTGTGTGTGCTTGTGCATGTAGAGACTAGAAGTTGACATCAGGTGTCTTCCTTTATAGCTCTCCACCTTGCTTCTTGACACACGGCCTCTCATTGAACCTGGAGTTGACAGATTCAACCGGACTAGCTACATAGAAACTCCAGTGATCACCTTGTTGCCACAGCCTCCTTGTTAGGATTGCAACGCAGGCCACCACACCTGCCATTTGACACGGCTCCCAGGGTTAAACTCAAATCCTCACATTTGCAGGGCAACCATTTGACTGACTAAACTTTCTTTTCAGCCCCTTAACTTGAAGGTGACTTCACATTGTTAGTGTAAACCTTAATCAATTCTGAATCATCTGGAAGGAATGTTATTAGTTCCATGAGCTAACAGATGTGTCTTTAAGTCATATTAAATATGGAAGTTTAGAAATGATGATCCCTTCATTTGCAGTGATAGTCAAAACTAACAAAAAGAAAATGCTATGGTCATTTTTTAAAAAATTAGGTCAGAAATGGTGGCACACACCTGTAATCCCAGCAAATGGGAAATCAGGAACCAGAGGCAGGAGGATGCAAAGAGCTTGAGGCCAGCTTGGACAGCAAAGCAAGACCCTGTTTCAAGACAAACTACCACAACTAAGCTCACTGTTACCACTAGTTTAGATACTAAAATACTAACCTTAAGGACAAATGTTTTGTTCTTTGTATCTCAAAATTATGACTTAAAACAATGTAACACCTTCAATGGACTACAAAACTGTCACCACCTGGAAAGGACAACATGAAAACCTGGGCCTGGGTCACTGGCAGCGTGGGAAGGGACAGTTCTGCCTTGCCCTGAGATGTCCTGCATGTCTCATCAGCGGTGGTGATGGCCAGTCTACCTAAAGACACTCACTCTCCCCATTTTGGTCTTCCAGCCCCGCACTCCATTCCCTCCACAGCTACCCCACTGTGAACCCTGCTTCCAACACATTACTCCAGGACATGGTGAACAACAGGTTCAATTTTACAAGACTGTTTTGATGAGTAAAATGAAGACTTTTTGAAATGTAAGATGAAGAAATGATTCATCATTCGCAATGAGTTTGTCTCTATACGGCTTTCCTGCTGCTGAGGTAGACATCCTTATAGCACGGGTGAGTAACAAGCTTATCTGGGATTGAAGCAAATATTCTGCTGCAATTTAAGACGGTGTGACCTGCTGATAAACTTTACACATAAACTATGCAACTGTCAAGTTTTCCAAACAGTCTTCTGTGATACATGGCAAACTAGATCCAGAACACACACATGCATGCACAGATGCTCTCAAGCACGCATGCATACACACACAAGCATTCATATATATACACACAAGTGCCCTAACACACATATACATGCATACATACAAGTACACTCACATATACACTCACACAAGCATGCTCACACACACATGGACAAATACACATGCAGGTACACTCACACACATACATGCATACATACACATACACACACAAATATGTCCACACAAAGCATACATAATACACAAATATATACATGTATGCACACATACACACAGATACACATGTACATATGTGCATTCACATACATACATATACACAAATATACATGCACATTCGTGCACACATACACAAATACACTTACATACATACATACACACATGCATGCACACGTAAGTACACATCACATACACAAGTATACTCACACATGCAGACACACATGTATGCACAGATACACTGACACACACACACAAACATCAAGGGAGCTCAAGTCCCTTATATAAAATAGTATAGTGCATGCATATAGCCATATTTATTTATACAATACTTGGATATTTTTATTCCTTAACCATTACAACTCTGTGATCTTTGATAATTGTGAATGTTGTTTATATTTGGCAAAAATGGTGATTTTAAAATTTAATGCTAATATTTACTGTTATCCATAATCACAGTGATACTACTACTTTTCTTCAAGAAAAAAGTTCCTTATTTAACAAAAAAAAATTAAGGCTCGCTAAAAATTCTGTTCTATAATATATATAACAAAAGATATTTCAGAGCTAGAGTAAAGCACTTGTCTGCAAACCTGAAGCCTTAGGTTAGATCCCAAACACTCCAAAACATGCAAACAAAAACACTAACACCATATTTTAGATAACATTGGCTATAACCTTTCCGAGTTTTAGTTTAGTAGTACTAAATTAAAAGCAGACTATATTAAATTCTTCAAGCACCACTGAGAAGGCGGGACACTGATGGACACCCCTTCAGTCCCAGCACTGGGGAGGCCATGTGTTTGAGATCTCTGTGTTTTTACAACACCCTGGTCTACACAGTGAGCTACAGACCAAACCAGGTACATAGTGAAACCTTGTCTCAAAACAAGCAAACAAAAAAATCCCACTAAGCAGAGCCAATTTATCTTGACCTTAAGGTAACTCAGAAGATTTTTGTAGGTAATTTAGATACTTTAAGAAAACTGAATACAATAATATATCAAAGTACTATGATCCTTAGTAATATAGCTACAAAAGACAATAATTGAAAGACATGATATTATTTGATTAGATGATTTTACAAACAAAAGATTAAAGCAATAGAGAAAGTATAAAAAGTTGACAATTAAAGGCATTAGTCTACGTAACCTGCAGAATTTTTACCTTACCATGAAATGCTAAATTGCTAGGTAGTTCACAGTCCTCACCAAGACCGTGATCCCAACAACAAACAAACTAACCATTTCAAACAGATGGGCCCATTATAAACTCTCAAGACTTCAAGACCAAAGCTGCCCTACTTAGCCAAGACCCCTTCCTTCAGTGCCCCAGAGCCTGGCACAAGTGCTCACCAAGGAAGGACAGTAATAGAAGGGGAGCCACAGGCCGAGAAGGGAGCAAGGTATTGCCAGGCAATGCTGCTACCAGACTGGGAAAGACTGAGGACACACCAAAAGGGAGAGGCTTCCATCTTGAGCTAACTTTGGGTTTGAGGCCTTCCACAGGAAGTATATCTGTGAGGCTTATGGGAGCTAACTTTTAAACTGTTCTACTAATAGCAAAAATTGGCTTAAATTGACATCTGCAGAAATTTTCAACCCAAATCATCTGACGAAATAGTCAAATCTTAGAAATAGATGTGTGAGTGCACCTGCTTTTCTCACCGCGGTGCATAAAAATATTCCAGACCCAGACAGGCTGCAGCACGGAGGTTCGGCATGCGATTTGACTAACATCATCTCCATCTGATAGCTGGTGTGCTGGCGTCTTCACTGGGAAGGTTAGTAACGTCTCTGATAAAAACACTCATTTCTAGTCTGTAATATTGGTGACAAGAAGCTATATTTGATGTCATGGACGGAAGCTGATAGACTTCCCACCTCTGTGAAGTCTCTGGAGATAGGCTGTAAAGCCATAAAGAGATGCGTTCATCTGAAAAGCTCAAGGTCATTGATGTCCTTTAGTTTTTCTACTAACCACACCTTGCTATAAGACAAGCATAGTTTCTTCTGTTCGTCATAGGGTTAGAGACTGAGAAATCCTGACCAGTCCTGACTTTATGCAAAGTCCATAATCCAGGGCTCTAAACCAGAGAGGCCATCAGCAGGGACTGTGTGAGGATGGGGGGTCGGGGAGGGGAGCAGGGGCTCAAACAACTGAGGAAAAAGATGCCAGGAAAAACTATTAGCTGCAAGTAGGGATAGTGCTAACAGTAAAAATTCAATGAAACAAAATTCTCAGTGAGTTTCTTCATTAAAAAAATGGTCTTTTAGGTAAAAAAAAAAAAAAAATGGGGGAGGGGCTCAATTGAAATTGAAGATGTCAGCTTTCACATAGAGACAATCAGTACTTCATATACGATGCAATAATCAAGTACATCTTACATTTGGGAGAAACTCCTCTCATTCCTTTACTTAAATGGGACATATACATCACACTCCCCACAAGGTTCAGGGATCTCCAATAAAGGGGTTAGAAAGACTGTAAGAGCCAGAGGAGGTGGATAACATCAGTGAAAAGGTGTGCTCCAGACACAACAGGACAGTTGCACACATGAGCTCATGGTGACTGGGACAGCATACACAGGACTTGTACAAGCTCAAGGCAGGCAAATCCCAGCATGGGGAGGGGGGTGGAGGATGGGCATGGACTCCCCCAGTAGGTGAGGAGCCAGAAAGGGAGAGTCAGTTTTCATTGACGGCATGAACCCTGGTGGGCTGACCACATGCCAGAGAAGTCCCCCTCTCCACACCCCCTGCCCAAGACTAGCTAGACAACACAAACTAGACTGGATGATGAGATGAGGAGGAGGAGGAAGTAGAGGAGGAAGAGGACTCAAGGATGGGCAAGAAGGGATGGCAGAGAGGCTGTTTATGGGATGACTTGGGTGAAGTGATGAATACGTTCAAAATATACTGTATGAAATTTTCAAAGAAGTCATAAAATATTGTTTAAGACAGATTATAAAATAATTTATCCCTCTTTGAGTATTGACATAGCATATACATATAACAATTAGAGTATATAATTTGAAAACAATTACTTTAAAACCTTTAAAGTCAAAGATGTTTATAATTTTCCCATGATAAGCCTACCCTCAAGTAAAAGAGCCAGGGCTCATATGTAGGTCTAGCTTTTTTTACTACCCAGAAGGCAAAACGACAAACCACTGGTTTGATCTCTACTTTATAACCTTAGTTTATGCACATCTTAGGGGACTTTTCCTCAAAGGTCTGTAGTGATATTTTATTTGTGTACCCCAATAAAGCTTATCTGAAGATCAGAGGAAAATGCCAGCCACTGTATTAAACATAGAAGTCAGGTAATGGTAGCACACACCTTTAATCTTAGCATTCAGGAGGCAGAGATCCGTTTGGATCTCCGTGAGTTCAAGGTCACACTGGGAACAAAGTCAGGCGTGGTGATGCACGCCTTTAATCCCAGCACTAACCATGAGGTCTGGAGGTCTGTACAGACAGACAGGAAGTGACAGAGCTGGGCAGGAAGAGGAAGTGATGTAGCTGGATGGAGAGAAGTGAGATGGCAGGGACGGAAAGGCATACAGGCGTGGATATACAGGAAGTAGGTCTCTTTGGAAGCTGAGGAGTTGGTGAGGTGAGGTTGGCTGTGGCTTGTCCTATTCCTCTGGTCTCTCAGTTTTTACCCCAATATCTGGCTCTAGGTTTTTTTATTAGTAAGACTGTTTAGCAATCCGTCTTACAAAGGTCTCCTTCTGATTATCATCCTCTGCAAAACACAGTAGAAACTGGCTCAGGATCACAGAAAACACACCTATAATCACAGAACTCAAGAGGTGGAGACAGGAAAATTACAAGTTCAAGGCCAGCCTGGACCACAGAGAATGACCCTGGAAACAGCGTTCTCTTTCCCTTTACTTCATCATGTCTTCTTTCATCTATTTGCTGATGTTAGAAAGCTACTGCTATTGCTGTCAGTGCCCCCCCCCCAGATGCAGGAGGTAAGTCCTATTGCTATCGCCTCAGTGCCCCCCCTCCAGATGCAGGAGGTAAGTCCTATTGCTATCACCTCAGTGCCCTCCCAGATGCAGGAGGTAAGTCCTATACTTCAGGTATACTTCAGGTAAGGCTTATACTTCAGCATTGCTGTTCATCACTGAAGGAAGCCAGGATAGGAACTCCAAACAGGGCAGGATCCCAGAGGGAGGAACTGATTCAGAGGTCATGGAGGGGTACTGCTTACTAGCTTGCTTCACATGGCTTTCTGAGTCTGCTTTCTTACAGAACTCAGGACCACCAGTCCAGGTATGGCACTACCCACCATGGGCTGGGCCGTCCCCCCCTGATCATTAATTGAGAACATGCCTTACTACTGGATTTCATCGAGGCATTTCCTCCACTGAGGCTCCTTCCTCTCTGATGACTCTAGCTTGTGTCAACTTGACTCACAAAACCACCCAGTACAACAGGAAAGCAACCAACAGTCTATTCAGGTATGATGTCTATGAAACCCATTAATGACCAGGATGGCATAACAGCCCTAAGTGGCATGCATATTTTGGCAGTAACCAACAGCTCAACAAGAGGGAAATCATGCCTGGTACTGGAACCTAGCTAACTACTCAGTTCTGGTGAGGTCATAGACATTGGAGGAGAATCTATAGCCACTCGTTTACTAAACCAGCATAAGACCTAAAGACAATCTAAACATCCATCCTTATACCTACAGGTGAGTGTAGTCCTGACCCCTCATCAAGGAAACTTCCCTTTTGCAACAGATAAAGACAGTTAAAAACAACAACAACAAAAACCACAACCAATCAAAATGCAGAGTTGTGGAGCCCAGTTCCAATGGATACATCTACAAAACACTGCCACACATAAGGCTCAGGTATCATTGCAGAAAAGGGGGTGGAAAGATTGACAGAACCAGAGGCTCAGGGACTTGCTGTGAGATTGTGTCTTCCAGAAACGTCAGAAGCCACAACCATAAAGTCTCCCAACACAACTGGCCAACTGTAAGCCAGACAAAGATGAGAGCAAGGATGAACATGTCGAAGTGGACAGAGAAAAGCCCACAGGGGTCTAAACAAAGGCTCAGGGCTCTATGTGGAAGAGGAGGCAGAGAGACTCTAAGAGCCAGAGGTGGTGGGTGATTCCAGGGACACAGCCTCCCCCAGACACAACAGGAATGACATGCATATGAACTAAGAGACTGTGACAGCATGCAACAGCATGCAATAGACCTGCACAAAGTATTGCAGGCAATCAAGACATGCCGAGAGCAGGAGAAACAGGGTATCCAATACCAAATGGTCAGTCCTGAAAACACACGTAGCACTAGACAGACTGAGCAGTATATACACACATACTGACATTAGGAATGTGTGTGTGTGTGTGTGTGTGTGTGTGTGTGTATTCATGTAATGACAAGTAATAAAAAAGAAGTCATGAATCTGAAAGAGTCAATCAGGAGTACAGGAGGGTTCAGAGAGAGAAAAGGGAAGGGAGAATTGTAATTTATTATAGTCTCAGAAAGAAAAAGAAAAGGCTATGTATTCTTATTATTTTGATATACTAAAAATATAAGAACAGCAACTAAAAATTAAAAGTATTTGTAATCCTGTCAGAAGAATATCATACGTGCATGTATGCATGTGTTTGTGTTCATGTACATTTTTCATATATACATTTTTCATATATACATACTAAGATGTAGCTTGCTTTTCCCCCACTTATTCCCTTAAAGGCATCTTTTATGTTCACAATGTATCTACTTCATCACTGGTAACAGGAGAACAGTGATATTCTGAGTGTATTTACAGACATAAATTTTAAAACTGAAGAAATAAATTGTAAAATATTTGCAATGATAATTATAAAATTTTTAAATTAAAATTATTTTTACATATAAAAATAACTATTTGCTGGTAAAATTATTTCCAAGTTTTTAAATCAATAATTCTATAAGTCATTGAGATTATTTGTTAAGAATCAATTTCCAGATTAGAAACTGTGAAGTCAATTTTGATACATATTACTAAACCATCTTCCAGAAAAACTATAACAATTTATATTCTCATGAATATGAATGAATACTCACTGTGTCACACACACATATCATCATTCTTTTTCTTCTTTGAGAAAATGATAAATAAAAGAAATGGTATTTCTAGATCATTTCAATTAGTACATTTTCCTTAGCACTGAGACAAACTCTCATTTGTACATTTATTGGTTATTTTTATTTCTTTTGCCAAGTGCTAGTTAACAAAAGCAAACAAATAAAAATACTCTTCCTAGATTGTATTTAGATGTCAGTGTTTAACTGGCTTCTAAGCCTTGCTTTATAAATTAGGGTTTTTAATTCTCAGGCTGACATTCTGTCTTTCACCCTTGTTTACAGTGTCTTCTCTAGTTATCGTTTACATTTAATATGGTAAAGGCACAAATACCTCATGCCATCTAAAATGATTACACTTGTGATTATTTCAAGATTCAGTCATGAAGTGACAGGGACAAGATTTATCTTTCCATCTGAAACAACTAACACACTGGGCAAAACATAGGAGAATGTTTTTAATCAAAAATCAAGCAACCAATTATAATGACTCCTAAGATACAAATAAAATAAAATAAAATAAAATAAAATAAAATAAAATAAAATAAACCAGGGAAGACCTGAGATTGGTCATCCTACTACCTACAGAGAGTTTGCAGGCAAGCATAACCAAAGGCTTCTAGAGTCCAGGTGATGCACCCAGGAATCTCAGGAGGTCAAGATAATTAAGAGCTGTCTGGGAGGAACCAATCACATTTGGGTTGGATTTTATGGCCCACTCTGTGAGGTACACTCTATGATTAGTATCCATATCTGATACTAATAAAGTGGCCAAGGACCTGAGACTAGATAGGTCATGAGCCCTAGGGGAAAACCTAGGGCTATTATTACCAAGGCTAGGAAAACCTACCACTATTATTCTGCTAAAGATACATAGCAATAAAATGATTCCTAATGACAACCCATAGATCAATACATTGCTCAACCCTCATCAGAGAAGCTTCTTCCAGTGAATGGTAATTAACACAGAAATCCAAAACTGGTCAATGTGCAGAGAGTATAGACTTTGGAGCACTGAGTGTTAAATGGATGTCTTCATAAAAACCCTCCTGAAACGCTCTATGTGGAAGGGGAGGCAGAAAGATTCTAAGAGCCAGAGGTGGTGGGGGATTCCAGGAAAACGGCCTCTTCCAGACACAACGGGAGTGATGCATACGAACTAAGAGGCTGTGACGCATGCACAAGACCTGCACAGGCTCCAGCCAGACAAAATCCCAGCACTAGGAAGAGGACGTTGACATCCCTAGAGGAAAATCATTTTCTCCAATGGCATGTCACTGGGTACAGCCATCGCTCAGGGCAGGCCCAGGCCCAGGACTGGTTATCCAACACAAAACGGATTCCATGGTTTTTCTGTGTACTTTTTGTCTTGTTTTGGCAATTTTTTTGTTTGTTTTTTATTTTGGTTTGTTGAGGGGGGTGTTTTGTCAGTAAGGAGGATCTGGGAAGAGGAGAAAGACTATGATTAAAATATATTGTATGAAAATTTTTTAATTAAAAAGGGAGTTAACTGGGTGAGGAAGGTAAGGAGCAGGGTATGAGAACAGTTGTTAAATAAGATCAATGCATATGTATGCATATATAAAAAAACCACAGTGAAGTCCATTAACTTATTTAACTGATTTGTGTTAATAAAAACTAAGCCAAGAACAGTGGCATGATTCTTTAATCCCAGTACCTAGGAGACAGAGGTGGGTTCTCTGTGAATTCAAGGCTAGCCTGGTCCACATAGTGAATTCCAGGCCAGCCATGGCTATATAATGAGACTCTGTCTCAAAACATATAATACAATGAAATGATTCTTAAAACCACAAAAATAAATTTTTAATTAACAATTTTAAAAGTTAACTGGTCAAAGAATCAGAGAAAACAGATCTGCACAGAAAAAAAAAATTTACTCAGTTAAGAAAAGATTAACCAGGTCAAGAAAAGAACCATCCAAAAGAATTAAAGCTAAATATAGCTGACACTTACACAGAGCTGAAAATAGTTCAGGCTCCCAGCAGCCATACTTCATGGGGCACTGGGTAAAGTTCCTGGAGGAGCTTTGCCACCGTGATGGGGCAAATGACCCCTGAGACCAGTAGTGGCTCTGACCCTTCCTAGCCAAGGTTAGTGACAAGACTTAACAATCAAACAATTTCCAGCTAATCTACATGCTGCAAGGATGTTAGCTTCAGGGATGTTTACAATAAGAAAATACCTAGCATTCACCAAAATAAAATTCATCAGCATGCAGTATCTTAGCACTAGGCATATAACTAAGCAAAAAATATAACCATACACAGAGAAAGGTTATCAATAAAAGCCAACCCCAAAATACATAAACAAATTAACATGATTGTGCTGAGGTTTAGGTGTCTTCTAAACGAACAAGTATTAAAGACTTGGTTTTCAGCTGTAGTTCTACTGGAAGGTGGTAGACCCCTTAAGAGGTGAGGTCTACTGAGAGGAAGTTAGTGGCTGGAGGCAGGCCCTTGATGGTACCCACATGATGTACCCACCAATGTATTTGAAGAGTGTCTTCACTTAAAAGACTTCGTTCTGTTCTATAAAAATTCCTCCCTCCCTCCCTCCCTCCCTCCCTGTCTGTCTGTCTGTCTGTCTCTCTCTCTCTCTCTCTCTCTCTCTTTCTCTCTCTCTCTCTCTCTATATATATATATATGTATGTATGTATGTATGTATTTGTATATATGTGTGTGTATGTATATACATATATGTGTGTGTGTATATATATATATATATTATATATATTTCTCTCTTCATTTTTTCCTGGCTACCATGAAAACCAGTTTGCTCAGAGAAACACTCCTATTGTAATGCACTTCTTTCCCACCAGCTACTAGACCAAGGAAGACAGAGGGTAGAGAGAGGTCAGGAAATTAAAGAAGATAGGGAGTTGCTGGCAGATGCCACATATTTTATTGACTCTATTCTGGGCAAGAGCATGTGCCCCTGGTCTCAAGGACATTTTATATAGAATCACACTAAAGTGGATTCTTGCCAGAACTAGTTACATAAGAGTTAGGTAACAGTCACATGCGTTGCTTACTCATAGCTCCCCAGACATCAGGAAGTGGCTTTCTTAACTAAGCCATTTTGGAGAAGCACATCAGGTGCCATGTTGTCTAAACCTTCATTTTGTCCTTAGGCCTTTATTCCCTATACTAGCCCAAAGCAATGGGGCCAAAAGATTCTGGAATGGAGGCCCTGAAACTGAAAGCCAAAACAAATCTTTCCCCCTTTGTAGCAGGAATCTTAAAAGTTCTTATTAATAAAACAAACCCGGAGCCAGGTATTGGGGTGAACACTGGAAGATCAGAGAGACAGAACAAGCCACAGCTAACCTCACCTGGCCAACTTCTCAGCTGGTCTTGTTTCCTCAGACTGGAAGCCTCTGTGTCCTCATATCCGAATGGCTCTCAGCTGAACTGTGCTGCTAGAAGCCTGAAAGCTTAACCAGCCAAATGCTTCTAGTTTCTGGTCCTCACACCTTATATACCTTTCTGCTTTCTACCACCACTCCCTGGGATTAAAGGCTCGATTTCTGGGATTAAAGGCATGAGTCACCATGCCTGGCCGTTTCCAGTGTGGCCTTGAACTAACAGAGATCCAGAGGGATTTCTACCTCTGGAGTACTAGGATTAAAGGTGTGAGTGCCACCATTTTCTAGCCTTTGTATCTAGTGGCTGTCTGTTCTCTGACCCCAGATAAATTTATTAGGGTGCACAATATTTTGGGGAACACAATACCACCACACCCCTTAATTTACAAAGCAGGTGGTAACCACACATGCTGGCACAAGCCTATAATCACCCATACTTGGTAGGTAAAGGCAGGATGGTAGATTTGGCTCTTTTAGCTACAGGGCTACAGGAAAAGCTGAACATGGCAAAAGGAGACACTGAAGACAGATGATAGACAGATACATATATACACAGATTAGATAGATAGATAGATAGATAGATAGATAGATAGATACATACATACATACATACATACATACATACATACATATATACATAGATGATGATAGAGAGATAGATGATAGATAGATACATATATACACAAATATGATAGCTAGCTAGATAGACAGACAGACAGATGATAGATACATATATACATAGATGATGATGATGATAGATAGATGGATATACAGACAGATGATAGATACATATATACATAGATGATGATGATGATAGATAGATAGATATACAGACAGATGATAGATACATATATACATAGATGATGATGATAATAGACAGACAGATGGATGATAGATAGATACATATATACATAGATGATGATGATAGATAGACATAGATGATAGATAGATAGATAGATAGATAGATAGATAGATAGATAGATAGATAGATGATAGATGGATGGATGGATGGATGGATGGATGGATGGATGGATGGATGGATGGATGGTTGGTTGGTTTCAAACATCTAAGTGAAATTTCTAGAGATGAAAATGCTGAAAGAATTAAGAAAAAAAATCAAACCTTGAGGAAAACCTCAGTGAATCTGATGATATAACAATAGTGACTATTAAAAAATCTAAGACAAGAAACAAAGCAAAGATGTTGTCGGGAAACTTCAAGCAGTCCAATATGCTTATAGTTGAAGTATCCAAATGAGAAGAATGGGGAGGATAGGTGCTTTTAAAATTATAGCCTCACATGTTTAAGAAGCTCAATAAACCATAAGAACAGTAACATTAATAAAACGACACCAAGACACATCCCAATCACACACATCACTGATTAGAACAGAACCACCATGATAGCACGGCTGGAAAGGGGGTGGCCTCCGAGCTCAGTCTATTCAGATGTTAGACTCTGGATAGCGAAGGAGAGATGCTGACAGAGAAAATGGCTTCCAGGAAGGATACCACCTCCATACCATGTGCAATGCTGCTACTGAGCGGTGGAATTTATTTACTCTTTCCTTTATATCTAGATGACCTGGAAACGTATTTGACCAATGAAATGTGTAACTTCTGGAGCCTGGTCCACGCTCCAACCCCCACAGCTTCTACCTTCTGTCTCTGAGGAACACCGTATTTTTAAATATTCCTTTTCTACGTTTCAAAAAGAAAATCAGAAACGTGTTTTCTAACATTTTGAAATGGAAACAGTCTTATTCAGAAAGTGTTTTAGTACTGGATTCACTGTACTATGATTTTATTGGTACTAATTAACCTTGGTCTTGTGATGTGGCTGCTCCAGCCCCTCCCCTACTCTTATTAACCAGTGACCCTGAGTCAGTACCTACCCTACTGGCAATGCTTTTTGAGAAGTCTTCACCACAGTCTACACTTAGGACACAAAACTCAACCATTTTTCCCTACTGCAAAAATATGGGAAATAGCCGGGCGTTGGTGGCGCACGCCTTTAATCCCAGCACTCGGGAGGCAGAGGCAGGCGGATCTCTGTGAGTTTGAGGCCAGCCTGGGCTACCAAGTGAGCTCCAAGAAAGGCGCAAAGCTACACAGAGAAACCCTGTCTCGAAAAACCAAAAAAAAAAAAAAAAAATATGGGAAATAGATCTCACTAAAATCCAGGGAGGATTTGCCAACTGCAGGCTTCCTGGGAGCTTCTCGGCCCTACAGTATTGGCTCTATAGGAAGACCTTCTGTGGGAATGACTGTAACAGCAATTGATTTTGACTCTCCCCAAACTTACAGGTGAAAGAGAACTAAGTCTTTAACCATTAAGAGTGGTGTTATCAGGCTGAGGACAGCTCAGAGGCAGAGGATTTTCTGAACAGGATAAACCACAAACCCACCCAGTCCCCAGCAACAAAACAGCAATGAAGGTGGGTTCCTGTTAGCTTTCTGTATCAAGTGGTAACACTTATCTAGTCTTCTTTAGTTCGTATCATAAACGGGTGTCAGACTTCATAAAACACTCTGTATGACAAGTATGGTCACGTGATTTTTCTCACCCCGCTAATATGATGGATGACTCTGATTCATGTTTTAAAGGTGAACTAGCCTTCATCCATGGAATATGTATGTCTTTTAAAACATTATTTTATTTATTTTTTACATGTACAGGTGTTGCTTCTGCATGTGTACATGGGCACCATGTGCATACTTGGTGCCCTCAGAGGTAGGAAAAGGGTACTGGATCCCCTAGCACTGAAATTATGTGCAGTTGTGAGCCACCTTGTAGGTGCTGGGAATGGAACTGAGGTCATCTGACAGAGCAGCAAATGATCTTACGCGTCTCCAGCCCAAGTCCCTCTTCATATTGCTGAACTCTATTTCCTAGTATATGCTCAGACATTTTGTGGCTCTGTTCACAATAGCTACAAAGATCTATGGTTCTCTTTTGTTTACTGGCTTCTTTTGATTTTGTAATCAGTACAATACTAGCTGTATAAAATGAACTAGAAAGTGTTCCTATTTCCTCTAGTTTCTGACAAAGGCTGGACAGAATTGGTTCTTGTTTCCCTGATGTTTGGTAGGACTTTCACTTTCAGACGTTTCTCCTGTGTACCAGACCTTCCTACTATCTAGACGACCCAGGCTTTTCATTGATAATAAACTCCACATGTCCATCTGAAGAGTTAAAGGCATTATACTCACGGTAATTGTGCACTATTTACAATAGGCAACTTATGGACTGCTAAGTGCCTACTGGTAGATAAATGGATGAAGAAAATGTCTTACACACACACACACACACACACACACACACACACACACACAAACACACACACACACACACTGAAATGTTATTCAGCCATAAAAACAGAAGAAAGCATGTCACTGCAGGAAAATGATGAACTGCTGATCATCATGTTCAGCAAAGTAAGCCAGACTCAGAGAGACGAAGGCCTGTGTTTTCTCTCGTGTGGATTCAGATATTAAAAACGGGTATTACTGTTACAGGGCAGCTATCTGGGCAGAGAAAGGGACCAAAAGGAATGAGAGGAGGGCAAAAGAGAGTAACAGGATGAGGATATGATCCAGATAGCCCATGTATGTTCATGCAAGTGTCATAATGAAACCCCGTATTTTGTATAACTAATCAACGGGATTAAGAAAAAAGGCATAATTTTCCCAATTTTCAAAAAATTTATCCATGACTATGGCAGGTGAGAATTTATCACCTCGTTCCTGACTCTTAGGAAACAAACTCCTGGACAAGGGGAACTGAGCATCAGGAGCTAAAGTCACAACCCATGTTTCCCTGGAGACTTCTCGTGACCTAAATTATCTCTCAAAGCAGCTCACCCCTTTGATAATGACACAGATTTTTACCAGTACAACCCTACTCTCCTTTTGGTTTTTCTTTGCTTTGTTCTTGATACTTCATTTCCAAGCCAAATTATATGGCTAAATTTTTAAAATACTTTTCAATTAGAGTTCAATGAATGTACATTGTGCCAAGCACTGCAATGATCACTCCTATATCCAATCAGTGACCAAGACATTCCATTCTTTAATTACCATCCAGTCTTGGACTAGGAAAGAGAGGCACCTAGATAAACCCCCGTGATTTCCAAGGCAAAGTCATAAGAAGCCTATTAGCTGCTATTTTGGTCTCTTGAAATATGGATGAGGATGAAGGTTACCAGCTAAGAAAACAACTGTCCTGAAATGAGCATGTGGAGGAAGAGGAGAGGAAGAGCTGGGGGGGTAGAGACACACATACACACGGAGAGAAGGGGGGATGAGGAAGGGAGGTAGGGAGGTTGGGAGGGGGAGGGAGGGAAGGAGGTTGGGAGGAGGAGGGAGGGAGGGAGGGAGGGAGGGAGGGAAGGAGGGAGGGAGGGAGGGAAGGAACAGAAACCCAGGTCCAGCCCCCTAGCTCAGTGATCTCAATGGAAGTATGTGGAACATGTAGTCACACTGAGGCTTACACTGATCCTGGTGGCAGTGTGTTGTTTAAAGCTAGTAAATTTTGCCACAGTTTTGTTGTTGTTGTTGTTATTTGTAGCAATATGTAAATAAAATGTATACTTAAAATCCAATCATTCTGCCACATATAAAATATGGCTAAAATAAACATGTGCTTTTTATTCCAGTCATATCCCTAAAGCTATTATTTATTTTGTCTACTGTTGCTGTTTTTCATGGTGTTTAGTTTGTTGATTTTATTGCCATTTTAATTTTATTCCATTATTTTATGTTATAAGCTGTAATCACATTATTAGTAACAATAACCAGAAAACAATTTTTCTTTGTAGAATCCACTCAATTGTTTACTGAAATATGTGTTTTTTTTTAAAAAAAACTTTTGAAAATGAGGATAATATCTTGATTATTTTTCTCTGTACTAATTAGTACATAGAACTTACTCAATAAATGTTGAGAAATGAATTGGTAAGTGATGGGAAATGAACATTTGGTGAAAATTCAATCAAACAATTTTTATGGAATCCACCACTGACCCACTTAGGAATTTTAAAACACAAGAGGACTTTTTGTTTGACGTCTATTGTTTGTCTATTTAAAATTTTAAGCTTTTATTCTAATTCAATATTATCCATTCTAGCCCTTCATTTCTCCATAATACATATTATAATTAACTAACAATCAATTCAAAAATGAAAACAAAATAACTTGACATTTTAAATACATTTTGAAGACCCAATACGAAATAATTAGAAATAAACGTAATAATTTTTTAATACAGCTTTTGAAAAATGATATAAAATCCTTTCTAAAAGCCTGTTTAAGCTATTTACTATTTCTGCAAGTGTTCATATTTTTGTTAGCTTGAGAGAGCAACATTTTTTTGGAAAAGGCAGTGAACACTTACTGAAATGCTGGTTTGTGTAGATACCACAGATAATTTTTACCTGTACACTTAGTTGTATCTGTCTAGGTTCCAAACCCAGCTTCTAAGGACATCTTGGTGTGACTGCCTAGGAATACTGCACTAGCTCCCAGTGTGCCTTCTACCTCTTAAAAGGAAGTGCATTTTAACCTCTGAGTTACTTTTCATAAATAACACTAAGTATATTACAAAATGTTATAGGAAGATATGTTATTTTATGTTTACTTAAAAATATATATAAACTACAAGTGCATACATACACAAATACATATGATTTAGATGAAGTTACATTACTTGGAGTGATAACGTTTCCCCTAAAGCCATAGACTATTTAACAAAACTCCAGGGCTTGTATGGGAAACCTTCCTTGTAGTTGTTGGTCATGGGAATCCAAGAGACTTCAAAAAACAGTACAGGCTTTGGTGTTGCTGCTGGTTTCCCAGAAATGGAAGAGAAGACACTATTGCTGGAAAAAAAAAAAAAACACCACACACTTTGTACACAGAACTTGGAGTATTGGAGCTGGAACAGACCTGGAAGCCTCCATCCTGAGGACTATGCAAGCTGCCAATAGCTAAAAGCAACCATTAGTCCCCAGCTGTGAAACCTATGAACCACAACCAAAACCAGCATGGCAGGATATCCCCAAGGGTGCAATAGAGGCACTTTTATATTGGGGGTCACCTTAAGTGGGACTTAGGACCCACTTAAAAAGAGGGAATTGTTGCCTGGTCCTGTAAACCTAGCCAACTATCCATGGCTGGTGGGGCCATGGATCCTAGAGACAAACCTAATACTGCCACTTTCTAACTTCCTTCTGAAAGTCGCCCTTATCCCCACAGGCAAGTAGAGCTCTCAGTCCTCATCAAAGAAACTTCTTTTTACAACACAGGGAGACATCACAGAAATCTACAACTGTCAAAATGCAGCAAACAACTGACTGTGCACATCCACCCCAAGGCTCGGGGATATCTCACAGGAAAGGGGCGGAAAGTGAACTCCTTCAAAATAGTATCCCCTATACAGGACAGGGAAGCTGCAGCCAGTCACCCACACAATTCCAGCTCAAGGACAAAGTGTGGACACTCCAATGTGGATGTGGGAGGGCTCACAAAGCCCCACTCCTAAATGAAGAGCTGTAGGCAATTAATAGCTGCTGAGAGAGAGAGCATCAGTCTTCTCTAGAGATGAGCTTCATGATAGGTTATCCAATCCAAAGGGGACAGTTCTACACACATCTGCACACACGCAACACTAAACGGACTCAGCAGGTTGTAGTTAAATATACAATATATAAGAGCGGTGGAAGTGATGTAAACACAGCACTCACGTATGAAATTCTAAAAAAATATTCAAATGAATAACAAAGAAAGAACAAGCAGGGCACAGGGCCGCAGGCCTGTAACCCCGGACTGCGGGTCATCCTCTGTCACACAGCAAGTTTGAAGCTAGCCTGGACTAACATAGAACCCTGTCTCAAAAAACCAAAACTGGGCTGGAGAGATGGCCCAGTGGTTAAAACACTTCCTGCACAGACAAGATGAACCTGACCCCCAGAGTGCACAGAAATGCCTGGCCAGTGTGGCAGCTAGCCTGCAGTTCCAGCCACTAGAGGCAGAGACAGGGTTCCACAGCATGCTGTTTTTCAAAACGAGATAGGTCAGTAAGCTCTGGGTTTTATCGAGAGACATTACCTCAATGAATAAGGTGGGAGAGCAATTCTGGGAAGATAACAATATTACTCTCACATGTGAACACATCATGAGAACATTCATACATGTACACACCCCTCACATACATGAAAAGAAAAAAAAGGAAAAAAGAAAACATTACTAATAATTAGTAAAGATTTACTTTAGCCTCAATGTATTTATAGTATACTTTTAAAAGGTAAAATAATTTATAAGTTTATCAGCCAGACAATATACAATAAATAGATTTAAAATAAATTAACCCTTTTCAAAAACTCTCAATAGGGTTTCAAAATGAAACTGCCCAAGAAACATGATGTCAATAACATAACTCAAAGAAAAGAACAAGAAAGCAAGTCCAGTCTGCTTAAGTACCTACTTACTGAGCTATTTCTGGTTCAACACATGAGAAACTATAACAAAGTAGGTGTTCTGCATTGCTAAACTACACCCCTCACATTCTCCTTCTTTCAGGACTTCACACAGCGCTTTGCAGAATTCCAGAAAACTTGGATTACCATAAAGCACTGTGGTCAAGAAGCCTGGAAAAAGTCTCTTAGACTCACTGGCTCGCACAGCACCCTAGTAGAAAAGAAAATTTACATTCTATCTACAGCTCATCAGTGGATAAATCCATTAATGCAATGCCTGTGTTCATCTTACACACCTAACCCAAAGGGGCACAGTGAGGGTCTTAGACGTCCCAGAGCCACAGTGTTGAAGTTTCCTGGGGTTCAATACAGCAGTGTCAACACAAACAGCTGACTGACTGTGCTTCTGATCTGCGTAACTTCTTATGCAGGAAATCACCAAGTAACACCAAAGACATAAAACAATCCCTTACCTCCTAAGGTTTCTTTGGATATAAAACATATCTAAGCTCTTTCTATGCATGGTAAAGTTTTAAAAATCAAAAGGAGGGAACTGTCCATCTAAAGCATGCAATGGACAGTGGTGAGGCAGGAATGCATATCCTTCACATAGAGTAAGTCACAGACGCTCAGTATTGAAGACCTTTCAACAGCTGAGATGTCTGAAGATGATGGAAGAAAGACTATTCCTTTCCACTGAAGTCAGAAAATCGCTGTTTCACTGTTGCTAGGAACCATGATCCTGGTGCACCAAGACCTCACCCCCTAATGCTCACTGGTCAGGGAAGGAAGACACCGTTACGTGCCCTGCAGTGAGTGAAAGATCAGAACCTGTAAGAATTTGGCAACAAAATACTCCAGACAAGTGCAAAATCTATGAAGTATAACAAAAAGAAAGACTTACCAAAGAACTATCTTACCAAATGACAGCAAAGAAAAGAGACGCTTACAGCCTATTCTAAAACATCAATTGAATGAGCATGGAGTGTGCGAGAGAGAGAGAGAGGGGGGGGGGACGGGACACGACACTCTGGTTCATGAAGTGCTGGCTTCCTTCATGGCCACTCATGACAGTGAGTGAGGATGTCTGCAGCGCAGGGCTTTCGGACTCAGCGCTGGAGAACTAACTGCCCAGGGTCCATACTTAATGACTTCACTCGCTGAGCTTCTTCCTAACAGCAGCTGAGCTTCATCTTAATAGAAGCAGTTGACTTGCTCAGCTCAGTGAAGAGTCTTACACAGCTACAAAAATCACTTAGTTTGAAGTAGCGGACACTGTATTAAAACAAGCATCACATGGGAAAGCTACTGAACATCATCACACACCAGTGTCCCTCGTTTATTCACCTGCTCTAAGTCTGCATGAAGTTGCTGCCCTTTTCTGTTGCTCTCCCTCACCCACTAGGGTACATCCATTTGCTAACTCCCAAAGGCTCCCAAAGTCCTAAAACCGTGGACTGTGAAGCAAGATCAGAGCTCAGCAATCTGAAAATAGAGACTTAGAATATGCACCCACAAAGACACACACACACTACTATCAGAGTGTACTTACAAGTCAGAATTAAAAAGGGAAGGACTACCAAGTCCTCCTTGTGTCTCTCAACACACCATTCCATTACTTTACTACTGAGTGATCTCAGTTTAATTCATTATTCCACGAATGGTTTTTAGTTAATAATCCTTTTGTTTTGTTTCGTTTTTGTTTGCGAGACAGGGTTTCTCTGTGTTGTTTTGGTGCCTGTCCTGGATCTCGCTCTGTAGACCAGGCTGGCCTCGAACTCACAGAGATCTGCCTGCCTCTGCCTCCCAAGTGCTGGGATTAAAAGGCATGTGCCACCACCACCTCCACCTGGCTTTAGTTAATAATCTTGTCTGGCTTTCCAGCATAATATGTATCATTGATAGGGCCATTGAGACGGCTCAGCAGGTAAAAGTCTGACAACCTGAGTTTGACCCCTTACCATATGTAGTAGAAGGAAAGAACTAAGGCTAGACCTCCACATGTGTGCACACACCCATAGATACAAAAGCATACCAAAAAATGAATGGATGGATAGATGGATGAATGAATGAGTAAAATTATGTTTTAAGATTTGTTACCGATTACTCACCCTACATTCACTGAACTCTCTGGAAAGACCCAACTAGCCGCGCTAACCCAGCATTCTGATTCTGGGAATATTATCATCATCAGAGGCCCACAAAAAAGCTCATCAAAAGTGTTTTTTTCTGAGACTTTCCTGATAATGGTTATAAGGCAAGAATTATGTGCTACAAAACCAGTGACACTTTCAGCACAGGCCACCAAGGTGGCCTTATATAATCTATGGAACTCTAGATTTTCAGGATGACAGAGGAATGTCTGGTCCTCTCTTTAAGCATAAACACACACACACACACACACACACATACATGTTGAAAAAAATTTAACATTTAAAGATGCCATAAAATTCTAAATCATATCATTCAATAGAGCTAGAAGATCCCAATACAGAAACGAAGAAAGACTAATACAAGACAGAAAATGTTTGTTTCTAGCTCTCCTGAAAAGTCACTACTTTCTCCAAGTGTTTCATTCCTGAGGCATCCTTGGACACAGGAATTCATGCTCAGCAGGCACTCAAAAGTACCTGGGGGGGCGGGGAGTTAAGCAAACTATAGGCACTAACTTCATTATGTTAATTTAGTATCATTTAGTATGTAGAAGTAATAGTTTATAAATTAAAATAAAACCAGAGAGCTTGTCCTATAGAAAGATTATATATAGCTGTTTCATATAAAAAGACAATTTAGCTTCAAAAAGAATTTCAATGAAAAAATTGCTATTTAGTTACTTTTCTTACTAAGTGACAAAGTAGACATAAATATAAAATGATACTAATAAGTCAGTAGTGTTTATTAAAATAATTTAGATAAAAAAATTTTAATTTCCTAAATATAATAAAGAGTATAGTATAAAACCTCCAAAAATACAAACAATCTATGCTAAATAATTTTCTTAATAAGCTCAACAAAATTGAATATATTTAACCTCGTGATTTTACATGGATATTGGATAGTGATTCAAAACTTCCTTTCATCTCTTTTGCCTGAATGTATCCAGATACAGAAAAAAGCCTAGCCTAACCTCTCATGTCCTCCCAGCGAGCTCTTTCTATCTTGCCCTCATGATATTTTCCAACTGTCTGCCTTAAACAAAGAGTCCTTGCTGGCTCAGGCTTGTTGCTAGCCAGTATTTAGCTCTCTCTTTCTGTAGCTAAGACAGAGCAACCATCTGCTTCCCACAGCTTTCCATCCTATGATAGCTTTCTGCTCTTTCCTCTTCCAACTCAGAAACAGAAAGCAAAAGAGAAAACAAAGCACCGTAGGTCCACAAGAACCTGCAGAAAACCCAGGAGAGTTCCCTCCCAATCAGGAAAACGCTTCCTTAGCAACCAAGTATCTAAGGCCTATTAACCTCCCCTCTCTATCAATATTCAATTTACATGGAAGCCCTTTTTGGTTAAGCCACGCGGTTTTACAATGAGCTTTCTGGCAGAGAAAAGGATGCTTCTGCCTTAAAGGAGCCAGACCCTTTCTCCTGGATGCCTTCAAGTACAATACGAACTCAAAAAAGTATTTGTAACGTGATGCAAGAGACTGGAAACAGAAATGGCACAGGAATTAAGGTTCACCGTCGATGTAGCATGAATCTTAAAAGTTCTTATTAATAAAACAAACCTGAGGCCAGTTATTGGTGTGAACACTGGAAGATCAGAGAGACAGAACAAGCCACAGCTATCCTCACCTGGCCAACTTCTCAGCTGGTCTTGTTTCCTCAGACTGGAGGCCTCTGAGTCCTCATCCAGAATGGGTCTCAGCTGAACTGCTGCTCAAAAGTCTGAAAGCTTAACCAGGCCAAATGCTTAACCAGCCAAATGCCTCTAGTTTCTGGTCCTCATGCCTTATATATCTTTCTGCTTTCTGCCACCACTCCCTGGGATTAAAGGCTAGCTTTCTGGGATTAAAGGCGTGTGTCACCATGCCTGGCCATTTCCAATGTGGCCTTGAACTCACAGAGATCCAGAGGGATTTCTGTCTCTGGGATGCTAGGATTAAAGGCCTGTGCTACCACTGCCTAACCTCTGTTTAATATTGTGGCTGTTCCGTCTCTGACCCCAGATAAGTTTATTAAGGTACACAATATTTTGGGGAACACAATACCACCACATTTCCTCTCTTTTTGTCTAAAATTAAAAAAGCTTATAACTAATACAAGAAAAACTATCCAATAAGTATATACAATACATATAGTCAAGATTACATTAACGATGTCTAGTCCATTATATTAACAATGTCCAGTCCAGTAACATCTGATAAACTCAGACCAAAAAATTTTCATTACTTATCTTATTTAAAACAAGTAGTTCCTTTTTAAAAGTAGATTCCATAATCTCCCTTTTTATCTTATCATATCCATATTCTCTTTTTTCTTTTCATAATACATTCAGTAGTCTACCTTTTGTCATTTTTATATCTTCCCCTTTTTCTTCAGTGTAGATTCAGTGATCTACCTATTTATCCTATTATTTCTTTATCTTTTTTCTCAGAGTAGATTCAATGATCTATCTCATATCTTATTCTCTTTTTCTTTTTGCTTTCTAGGGGTGAAGATATCTTTAGGGAATCTTGAAAAGAAAATTTTTGGGTTAATTGTCAAGTCCTGTATCATTTGTCCAGTCTCTGCATAATAGGAAAGTTCAGGGCTTGTCACAGTCCTTGTTCAAGTAGTTGTCAGGCTGGATCATCTCAGCTAGCCATCTCAAAATTGTCCTGACCAGTTTGTAGTCCAAAGTCGATCTTTCCTTGGTGTTAATCAGCTTAATGGTTTTATCACAGTCCATGCGGAATCATCATTGTGGGATCCTGTAATCCTTTTGACGATTTCAAAGTCAAAGTCGCTGTTAGGCGTGGTCATGGTTCCCTGCAGACTTTTTTTTTTTTTTTTAATTGGTGATAAAAGCCATAAGATCAGACTGCAGCCTTTATTTCAAAGCAGTCAGCACTTGGGTACCAGGGAGGGTGGCCGTGCGTCAGGATACCCTGCAGCTGTCACTGCCTGACACTTTCCCCTGCTGACTTAGGTCAGTCACACACAACCAACAAAGCACAGGTCACACTGAGGAACCAGGACCTCGGCAGAATTCCAGGGAGAAAGGATGACTGGAGGAGAGCAGCAAAGACCTCACCACAATCAAGGAATTTCCTTCCAGCAAAGGAATTCCAGGAATAAAACTAGTAAGGAACTGTCATTTCAAAGTCACAAACTATTTCAGAGGTAGTGAAAATTCCACCAACTTACAGAAAGGTAGTTTTATACAAATGTACAATGAAAAGTCTCTCCCCTTTCACACATTTTCAACCTGAGAACCAAGGGTTGTATTTTCTAATTTCATAATTAAATCATACTATATTTCAGTTTAGATAAAGAAAATAGTATACAGAAATATTATACAACAGGCAACAGTCACAACGGCACAGGTCTTAAACCCTGGACAATGAGGAGACTGTGGAATAATCTTAAAGTTTCTTTAAACTCTGTGTACAATATAACGTAGAATTTCAAATGTATATTGAAATGTGTCGTGGATGCTAAAATTCATCCTTCAATTTTCATAGCCGCACTGACAAGCAAGGTAACTGTTATCTTGGGACAATCCTTACTCCAGTTGTGATGTGGGGTTTCAGAACCAGTGTGTCACTTGACAGTGCAGGACCCGCCATCCTCCAAAGTTCTATTCTACTGTCTAGTAAAACTGTTCTAAGGTGCATTATGAGAACTGAACAAATGTTAATCCTGGGCTCCCATAATACCCCCTGTAAGGCAGTGTTAGCAACTCTGTTCTCCTCCAGCTGAGGTGTCTCGTGATGGGGGAGATAGGCAAAGACACCAAATGTGATGGGTAACTCACAACAGTATGTGCATTATTTTCATGAGAGAATGACACAGACTCAGGTTCCCAGCTGAGTCCTGTGGGTATTTGGGACCCAGTTTTACAGAGAAGGGATTTGGAGTTTTAAAAGGTTCTGTAACATCTTCAAAGCCACGCAGTAAAAATAAGTAAAAATAGAAATTTAAAGACAAATTTACCCAACTCCAAAGATGTGGCACTTTAAACCATGCCACACCAACATGCCACATAAATCCCCTGGCAATCTCATTACTCTCTTCTGTGAATCCCTTCCACTGACATTAGCAATCATTAAGGGTCAAAGGTTATAGTCCTCAAATGTCACTCATGAGCCATCAATAGGTTCTGAAATCAATTGGTTGGCCTTGGCTAGAATTAAAATAATAATAGAGTAGAAGAGATTAACAGAGTATCTCAGGAGTAAGAGCTGTTTCACAAACCTTGATTTCGGAGAGGTCTGTGTGCATTCCTAGGTCCTGATGTAGAATAGATTTTTTTTTTAATGAGGTTTATTATAGAAAAGCTTAGAAGCCACTCTCATAGAGACCCAGGACATGGGGAAATGTATGAAGGGACAGGGGTCAGCCCTCTCCTCTTAAATAACAGCAGGAGATACAAGGAAGGAAGCTGTTTCTCAGCCTAGGCTGGAAGAGGATTACCTGGAATCAGCATAGGAGGAGGCCGCTGATTGTATAATTACATACCTCCTTCACAGCAGCCCCAGTCCATCAAGCAGATAGTATGGTTTATTTTTTACAGCACTAATTATGTAATTATCCATAACATTAAATCAGTTCCACCTGATTCGGTCTATCACAGATTTCCTGAAACATTCATTTGTTTATTACTTTTTAAAAGAACACTAAACTACCAGTCATATGTAAAAGCTCCAAAGTGGAAGCTGGATAAAGTTCTCCTAAAAAAAAGGATGGTTTGGGTCTTGATACCTGGTGACTGAAATTTTGTTTTAATATACTTTGTCACTTCTACAAACAACAGAATTTCACAATGCATTCACACTTTATTATTATTATCTCACAAAATGACTAGTATAGAGTAGTAATCCTACAGGGGATAGTGTCACAAAGACTAACTAACCATAACTTAAAACTTCATTGCTCTTTAAAACATTCTTTCCAGTATATAATTCATTCAGTATTATTTCCTGAGAAGGTACTATGAAATAGACTATGTGCCCTGAACTTGTGGAATGGGTTGTTGTTGACTAAGGGAACTATAACTCTAAACATATGGCTTCCACGCAACTGCTTTCAAGCTCCTTCAAGCCAAGTCACACCCCAGCTGCAGGCCAACACTGGCAATAGCCATAAGCTATCCAGAATACTCACCAGATACCTTCTGAAAAGCAAGAGGTTAAGAGGAAGAATGAACAGACAGGACCAGGGCCAGGAGAAAGCATGTAGATTACAGACCCACCCGGTTCTACATCCACATTTTCAGACTACCACTTGTCTCTTTAATAACTCCCGAATCCTGTCTTGACAGTCATGTTCCATCTACCTATTAACTGAAAAGAAGACTAAGCCTATTTCAAACTAGTCAGAGCAATCACTCTTGACCTCCTTCATTCTTTCCCACCAATCTCATCCTTGCTTAACTATAATCCATTTGCACCATCCCTTACGTTCAAATCTCAGTTTTCCTCAATGGCCTGTTCCTCTGAATCTCACCATGTCCTACTTGTATAGGAATCCAGACTCAGTAATCTAACAATAGAGCAGCCATTTGGCTAATACTCTATTCCAGCAACCTACTACCCTTCAGTAGAGGAAATCCACACTAATCCTCCTAAATCCTCTGACTGCTTCTTAAACCAACCAAAGATCAAACTCAAGGTCCTCATGCACCTACCCCCCATGCACACAATTGTTTTCCTTAGTTCAGAGTCTCTCTTGCCAACTATTACCACCATCCTAACACACAACTCCCACAGCCATTCTGAGTTCAGGAAGGAGGAGTAGGATTTGGAGAAATATTTTTGGAAGTTGGTATTTCTCTTCAAGAATGCCCAGGGCACACTGTGGACTGAGACCTCAGGGTCACTAGAGAGCCAGGACTGGATAATGGCTACACGTGACAAAGTGGACAAAAGGACAGACAGATCCATCCACTGCCAGCCCCTGTTGCTAGAGCCCCGTCACATGTTTCTAAGTGACACTGACTTGCGAGTTGTCAAACTGTACAGCTCTGGGTACTTCCACTGTATTTACATAACTGCCCAGGATCCCGCATTACTATCTCTGTCATATTGATGACTCTTGATTCTGATTCTCATTTTCAGCCACATGGCTTCCCCCTCTGGATTACTTTGGTGTGCGTGGGTTTGTCTTCAACACTCCATAAAGACCATGACTTAAAGAAAATGTTACAGCTATTACCATAGCATAAGTCAATGACCTGACAGAAAGATGAGTAAGAATTCATTTCTCCCAGTGTTTTGCAGACAAGAAGAGTTAATTTCATAAAGAAAGGCTTTTTCAATATGGTCAAATGTTATAATAGGGTCAAAGAAGATGAACATTAGAATTGGTAAGTCTAAGAAAACCAGTAACAAGGGAGGCCACTTCCATCTCTTGATTTTAATGTAAGGTAAAAGAAAGTGTTGAAGTTGGGATTAATGATAAAAAAAAAAAAGAGGAAGGATGGTATAGAGTTCTTACAAAATCTGGTAGTGAAGGAGCAAGATAGGTTTGTAGACGAGTAGACGAGCAGTAGAAATACAGTTTGTAGCATAAAGGCTCAGGGCCAAGATTTGGGCTTGGGTGCTGTGAGTACAACCAAAAGGGCCCAGATCATGGCAAATGCATTATTTTCTCATGTCATGTCATGAGAAGAAAATCTGAAAGAAACTGCTTATGGGAGGAAGGTTTTCCTTTTGCTCAGTTCCACAGTGTGGCCATGGAGCCTAGTGGGTAAGGTGCCGTGCTCAGGGACACAGGGACATGCACCAGAGGTGCCTCACACCATGTCACAACAGGAGGCAGAAAAGGCTGGAACCAGTGTGGAGAACAATGAAAGCCTACGTTTACTATCCGTAGGTACCACAAACTTCAAAATAGAGCCTCAGCCTAGACACAAACACTCAAAGCCTGAGTCCATGGAAGACATTCCACATTAAGCACAGCATGAAAAATAAAAGGTGACTGCTGTCCGGAGGACGATGAGATTGAATACACAAAACATGGTCAGGGGAAGCATCAGTTTAGTTGAAAACAGGACTTTGTGAGCAAAGACGTTTCTGGAATTTGAGGTTGGCCTGTTTTAGTAGTTTAACTGAGCAGTGAGGTATATCAGAACACAATAAACAAACTTACAGAAGAATAGATGGGAGCGTGTTCCATAAGCAGTTATTGGCCAAGAGCACTCAGAAGAGTTGGCAGCCATCTTAACTCTTGTCCAAAGCACAAGCTGTCACTTTCAGCCTACCACCACTTGGCTTCCCCTTCAGAACAGTCAAGCAACTAGAACACAAGCTGTCACTTCTGACCCACTGGTCACAAACACATTTCCAGTCATTATCCAGGAGTTCTTCCAGGCAGACAGCTCCATTCCCTTTTCTCCGCAGTCTATTGTACAGCTAGACAAACGTAGTCACTATCTGGAAGGTCTGTTGAGGTCAGCAGGACTGAAGCTACATCTCCTCAATGCTGACCTCAAATACCTAATGCTTTATGTAGCAAACCCTGACTTAAAGAAATATTGAAGGAGCCAAGAACATTGTTGAATACCCAATATTCCACTTAGGCAATCCAAAGTAATACTCCACAGAATATTTTTAATTTTTCAATTTATCTAAGGATGACAATTTCAAATACAATAAATAAAAATTTTAATTCAAGTATTTTAGATTCACATATAATTCCTTATAAGATAAAATTGCATTGCAATACATTCTAAGCAATGTATTTTTCTCCACACCTGATACTTCTACTGTCTTAAAAACAAAATCAAAGATGAAGAAATACTAAGGCATGGTTTCACTTTTATTTGTTTTAGTTTGATAATAAAATCAAGAGATCTTGTTCAGAAATTCTTCATGAAAAGACTAAAAAATTTGAAACCTCCAACCCATGAAATGTTCTTTAGAAGGACAGCATGGTAAACATGTCAAACTCACTAAGCAGAAGGACTGTATGACTAAAGCAACTCCATTCAAACAATATCCTAGTGTCCTCTCTGAGAAGCAACTGGCTCCTCCATTAGACTGAGTATAAGTACCCCGCTACTGGGTTGTTTGTTGCGGGGAACCAAGTCCACGGCCTGGTGCATGTTAAGTCATGCTCCACACATAGCTTATCCCTTATCCCTTGTCAATTTTTTTGTGCACAAAGTTGAGCTTAGTATTATTTTAAGTATACACTTACTGCCCGAAATAACCAGCCCTCTCAACATTAGATTACACATAAAGGAAACTTTCTGACACACTTCACTGAGGAGGTCAACTGCAATGGCTATAGCAGGTGTCTTTACAAAGGTTTCTGTACTAGTTTGATAAACAGAAAGATAATTCATTTTTTCTATGGATTTATTCAACATTCAACTTGATTTCTCTCAAAATATAAATTCTCTCCAAGTTTTGCCAAAGGGAACAGAATGCACAGAATTTTCAAGGTAAAAGTAGCCCTCCGAAGCTATTTAGGTTACAGAGTCTCACTAACTGAATATATTATCTGAATTTTTCCAAGTGGTATAACTCAGGTACCGGGGCCTAGACATGAAAGAACACAGAAGAATGCAGAAAATAACTCTGCCTCTGTAAATCTCTCTGCTTCACAGTAGAGCACTAAATTGCATTAAGACTCTAAGTCAGATTTCACTAGAGAGTTCAAATGGTTTCCCTCCCACACCTGCATATGTGCTTTCTGATGAGCTCTAGGAAGCATATACAAACACTTCTGCCAAACACTAGCTAAAGAAACGATCTGTTACCACATAGTACATCTCCTGCAAAATCATTCTAAACTGTGCTGCAATTCAAAATCCTAACCAGACATGACTGGTTTTCAGAATGTTCTATGCTTATCTCCTCTCAAACATCACATCGCGCTATGGCATATGTTACACCTTAAATGAATTCGAGGGGCTGGAGAGGTGGCTCAGTGTCTAGTGAAGAGCACTTGCTGCTCTGGCAGAGGACCCAGCTTCCATTCCCAGTTGCCACATGGCAGCTCACAACTGTGCAACTCCAGTTCCTGAGGATCAGATGCCCTCTTCCGACTTCTGCAGAAACCAGGCACAGATGTGGTGCAAAGAAATGCATGCAGGCACAACACCCATTCATGAAAAATAAAACTGAAAAGGTGAAGTCAGGATCTACCTCATCTTTGATCTTTCACAATATCTAAAGAAGAATCACAAGGTAGGCCGGAAGTCAGCTGCATTGAGAGTTATTTCATTTAGGAACGATCCACTTTCACCAAGTCTGGTGGTGCACACCTGTGATCTCAGTACTTGGTAGGCAGAGCACAACTACTTGTTAAAGGACAGCTTGGGCTCCACAGTGAGTTCGAGGCCAGACCGGGCTTCACAATGAGATCCTATCTCCACAACACATAAAAAAATAAGTAGAGAAAGAAAGGACAAATTTTAAAATCCATTCATCTAGAAACACTGTCAAATAACTCAATAAATAACACAACTACAATGCATGTTTCCATTTGCCTATATCTACAGACATTAAACATAAGCTTTTTGATATTTCAATGCTGCTTCAATAATTACATTTCCAATTACTAGGACTAATCATGCTTATTATTCATCATTTACATTTATCATCATATCTATACTTCAGTCTAAAAATAGCAATTGCTTTACAGAGAACTTGTTAACATTTACTGAGAACTGTGACTTGTCATTTGTTCCATTATAAGAAAATAATAATATCCTAATATATGAGTCTACTTTGGACTTACAAAATAGAACTCACCCGAGAAGCCACTTAATAAAAGCCTGTGGGCAGGCAAGCATATGTGAAGCCCAGCTTCCTGAGAAGATAATCATGCTCCGAACATATTCTTGGCCACTGAGATCATCTCCTGGTACCCATTCTTCAATGTATGCTTCGGGGAATGTATGATAGGTTCTTTTTGTTGAAGACCTCCCTCTCTTTAATACTCTACCTGCACTGGCTCTCCTCAGTTGGTGAACTATAAGGCCCTAGGTTTGCTTTTTTCTTTTTCCAGTAACATACCGTTGCTACTTTGATGACTTTGTCATCATAGCTTTAAAAAAATGTTATCTGAAGGTACAGCCCGAGGCTCTAAAGTAAGGAGGGTAGTAAATGAATAAATAAAATACGTTCACTGCCCAGCTCCAATACCTCTGCCCGAGAAACGGAATGTCAGTCATCAAACTTCAGGAAAACTCCAAATACAGTGATATAAAAGTGAGTGACCAATATAAAGCAAAGATCATGAGTATTTGAAATACAGTAATCAAAGGGCAAAAAAAGGTTGTCTTTATTTCATGAAAATGATTCAAAACTTATCTAAAGAAGGAATTAAGAGACAAAAAAGTGCAAAGTAATGTTAACTACAGAACTCCAAGGAAAGACTTTGAGATAATTCCCTTCTAAGTGTTCATTAATAATTTCTCTCCTGATAGGATCAATGCCGATGCTCTGTGTTCATCCATCTCCTCTTACTAAGCAGGTCAATACTAAGGCTAAGCATACTAGAAATCCTCTGCCTTAGTTCTCCAACCTTGTATTTTCAAACTCTTTGAGCCAGCAAGTTGATTTAGAATTTCACAGAATATTTTCCAAGTTTAGCATTTTCCAACAGCACATACATAATGATTATAAAGATTAGTAATGCTCTTTGGGTTACTTTATGACTTAAAAGTTATTAATGAACTAAAAGTTAATGTCTTTCATCAAAAATAATTATTTAATTGGGATGTAGAGAGGGTAAGGACAAGTTAATCAGAAATAAGGCTGTTTCTTTACAGAATCCTACTCCTCTGTCAGCTAACTCAAAATGTAATTTTTTGGGAGAAGTTTAAACACAGGTGCTCTGGGTGAACAATTCTTCCCCTTGAAGTCCTGGGTTATTAAAGGAAACTCTCAGTACCAGGTGCGGACGCCTTCCTGTGAGTTACTGGCCTCAGAAGTCCCGCGATAGCCCAGGTCACTGTCGTTACTTTCGTAACGTAATTACATCGCCATTATCACAACTACATAGTAAGGCCTGACTGCTGAAGGTACAACCCATTTGGCCACAGGACACACAGAACTAAAGCCAGAACTGACGATGAAAACTTCCCTGCTGGCTCGCTCTCACAGAGCCAGAGGTGATATGCAGGACACGGGGGTGGGGGGAGACAGACATTAACGGTCTTACCCTGCACTGGACCCTGCATGCTACAATACTGGCCAGCAGGGCACAATGTACCCACTGGTGTGATCGTGGGATGGCTGTCATGGGAGTAACCAATCACTTTCTGATTTGCTCTGAGGCCTGCTCCAAAAGGGGGACTCACAGCTGGTACTTTAAAGCTGGCCAGAATCCCAGGGCTAAGGAGGTCGCAGGCCCCAGCAGGGAACCTAGTGTTGCTTTGTCAAGTAGAGTTGCTGTAAAAACTGCCTTCTAAATATTTATGTTTATACCCATGGATGAGTGATGCTCTCAGCCCAAAGAAGCTTCTTTCTTAGGAGACAGCCATTAGTATGGGAGACTCCTAACTGGTCAAAGTGCTAAGGACAGCTGACTATTGGACATTCATCCCTAAATGGAATACACATCAGTACCCCAACTCCCCACGACTGGGGGAACATCATGAAGAGGGACCAGAAGGAATGGAAGAGCCAGAGGAAGGGAAGGAAGGCTGTGAGATGCTGTTTTCTGGATGTGGCTTGGCTGGTTTACCCATGAACTCAGCGCAGCTATGGTTACCAAGCCAACAGGATCAGTCAACATTCCGGCAGACAGCATCAACTGGACCCAGTGGGTGAGAAGCAAGGGCGGGAAGGAGGTAGAAGGATAGTTGAGGGTCGTTGGGGAGGGGGAAAGGGGAACTGGAGGTGGACACCATTAAGAGACATTATATACATAAATATATGAAGCTGTCAAATAATGTATAAAAGAGACGCTAAAAATAAATGAGCTAAAGGTTTAGGGAAGAAAACTTACCCAGTTGGAACACACAGTTTGTGTTCCCACTTCTACCTCCAACTATCACCTCATTTCTCTAGATGAAGCTTGAGAAGATTTTTCAGAAGTCTATATTCAACAAACCAGAGAGCTGTTAATCATTTTTTCACTATTGTCAAATGATCATATCTCATTTTTACTATGGAAAGTCTTTGGTCCAATATGAATATTCATAAATTGATAATGGAAATATAAGCACCAACATGCATTTATGAAAACAGTGTCACACAAAACATGGTATCCTCAGGAGCAGTTGTGATTATGTTAGCCCCCTTAGAAAATCCTCTTTTCTAACTTGGAGGCTCATAAGCCAGTACAGTGGCTTTGGCGGAAGGGCTACTGGTAAAGACATGCTCTTATTTGCTCTTTCACAATTTCAGAAATTCTTCGGCAAGTGAATCACAGCAATGATTCTATAAACGTCGAACCTACACTGACCAACTTCCAGGAACTCCTGCTTCACACTGCTAGCACAAAAGAGTCTTCAATGCATTCAACCCATCTGGGAACTCAACCCATTTTGGATTACCGTCTATTCCATTTTAACTATCATTTTAAATTACAGTCAGAAAGGTAGAGATCATGACTCTCACAAAGGACTTCACTTTCCATTCGATTTCACATCAAATTTTTATATTTATTTGTGCATGAGGGTGGGGGGAAGAGAGCAGACATGCCATAGTATATAAGAGAGGGACAAAGAACATCTTACAGGAGTCAGTTCTTTCCTCCCACCAGGTACGTTCTGGAGATGGGATCAAGTTGTTAGTTGTGGCCTCAAGTGCACTGACCTGCTACTGAGTTGTCCTGCCAGTTCCGCTTTGATTTTTAAAATCCATTGTAGATAATGTCATGTCACAGGCATATAAGTCTAAATCTAGCTATTTTTCTATAATCAAGACTGGTGGTCCATGATAGAACAGAAAAGTGAATTGATTTCCTATATCACACAAAGCAGACCTTTAAAAATTTCTCAGCTATTAGCAGGGGTATCTTTTATACATTTTAAAACAGAAAATTTAATATAAGCCAAGAGTGGTGGCTCACATCTATAATCTCAGCACTTGGGAGGCTAAAGAAGGAAAACTTCCATAAATTCAAAGGCAGGCTAGGACACTAGTGAGTTTAATGCCAGCTTGAACTATAGTCAGACCCTGTCTAGAAACAAAGTGTGGGTTATACATAAACTGCTTATTGGCCACTCAGCTCTAAGTGAAACTTGGAAGACCCCAGTCAGTCTTCTACATAATTCAAGTGTCCTCCTGAACTGTTTGAAGCCACAAGTTAGTGTTGTTTTTAATCAAATCTCAATCATTCAATTTTACCAATGAAGACGCAGGAGACAGATGCTGGGGTGAAAACCTGCTAGTTCAGAGAGGCCGAGAGAGGCACCAGCTGACCTTCCTCCTCCACCAGCATCCCAGCAGCCTTCTTTCTCCTACCATCTCAATGAGGTCCTCTCTCACTCCACGTCCCTCCCCTCCGCTTCCTGTGCATCTCCCTCCATCCTCCTGAATCCCTCTTACTCTCTGTTTTTTTCTTAATAATCTAATGTTCACTTCCCGTCAACTGGTTGCTTGTTCCACTTCTAAACTTTATTTAATCCTGCTTATACTATTCAAGCAGAAAGCTCTTGGATTAAAAGTGTATGTTAGAGCTGAGCCACATCACAACTAGAAACAGGTTTCTCCAGTAAATGATGCAACCTCGGGGTTCACAGTGTGATCAAATATCCTGCAACAAGTTATAAACTGATCATCTAAGGAACATTTGCAGTCCTAAGATAGAGGTTATTTGAACTTCATGAAATGTTTTCTCAAACCATTCACCTCAGTCATCTTTCGAAAATAAAAAGGTGCAGTGCCATGTGGAGTCCCACTGCCCTTTGGTGGCATGCCTCTTCCCTAGCACACTCCCAGTGAGCTGGTTCCAGTCACTGTCATCTGCTCGGCTGCTTTCAGCTTCCAGGCAGTTCTGCATGTCATCCTGTTCCAAAGGGGGTTGTCCTGATTGCAGCTGACGGTCTCCACCAAAGGGAGGAAGCCCCTAGTCTTGCACACTCATCAATTTCACTGTGGGCAGTACTAAACACAGATTTGTCTAGAACAGCATCAGACTCCAAAACTAGTCTCACCCTCAGAAACAAGGAAATGTACTCCCCCTTCTGCAAGAAAGCCTTCAGATATCTGAAAACAACGAAGCCCTGTTGGTTTTCCAGTCTACTGTCACATACCCAAGACTGCCCAATATTCTTGATAATAATATTCACAGGTACTCCACTGCTGCAGCATGCTCATGTCAGATGAACTCTATAATTTACTTCTGAATCTATTATTGACGAATGAATTGTTTATACTTGTTACCAATGTTTTCAAATGTAATACTTTACTTGATCTAGAGCAGTGGTTCTCAAACATTTGGATCTCAGGAGCTATTTACACCTTTAAAATTCATTGGCAATGCCAATAAATTTTTGTTTAAACATTTTATTTATGGATACTTGCTATATTAAAAATTAAATTCCAAATGAAAATATTTATTTAACTTAAATATAATTAACATATTTCTGTGAAAACGTATTTCCAAAACAAAGAAAAGAATTAGTAAGAAAGGTGACCTTGTTTTACATTTTAACACTTTTTTTTTTGTTTTGTTTTTTGTTTTTCGAGACAGTGTTTCTCTGTGTAGCTTTGCGCTTTTCCTGGAGCTCACTTGGTAGCCCAGGCTGGCCTCGAACTCACAGAGATCCGCCTGCCTCTGCCTCCCGAGTGCTGGGATTATAGGCTATTTTAACACTTTTTTAAGCATCTGAGGTAGTAAAGACAACTGGATTCTTCTACTTTAATTTTTTTTATTAATTACATTTGTTCTTCAACAAGTTCACACATGTACATAATGCATACTGACCAATCTCAGCTCCCACAATCTCCCATCTCCCTCCTATTCCTGTCTCCCTGCCTTCTCTTCCTTACAAATCTCTCACATTCATGTCTGTTCATTTTGTTTTGATTGCCTGATTTTAACAGGATCATCTATGTGACCATGGGTTTGGATCTTGTATCTACTTTTGCACTATCACAGATCAGGCAACCTCTGGAAAGTCGGAGGAAGCACGAGAACAAGTATCACAAGCAACAGGTCCATGATACCTTCCGTTTCCCAGCATCTTTAAGACTCTTTTAGTTATCCTGAGCTTGAAGACAACTAAACTACAAGTCTTACACATAGATTAGTATCCCTAGATGCCCATGGGGACAGTCTCAAGTACCCCGAGAGATGCCAAAATCCACTGATACTCAAGTGCTTCATGCCCTCCCATACTTTTTAAACCGTTTCTCTATTGCTTGTAAAAGTTACTATAACACAATTGTTACATAAATTGGTCACAGACTGGCCATTTTGGGAACGGCAACAATAGTCTGTCCATGTCAGCACAGACGCACTTGTCTTTTTCCACTGTTTATGTTTCTGCAATGTGTAGTTCACAGATGCAGCAGACACCATTTCCCCCTATGTTCTATCTGGTTGGCTTCATGTCACTCCTTAATAGTGATGTGGATGCCCTGCTAGGTCCTCTTTAGGGCTGGTTCACCCATCTTTACTCAGATGCTGGGACTGTTGGCTGATAACTCATAGTGGACCCCTTCTCTGGAGAATTACTCAGTAATCAGGAGCTACCAACCTGAGGATTTGGCTAATGAATGACTTGCCAATGATTAGGAGAGTACAAACAGCCAGCCCAGTAACAATGGTGGGACTAATCGCTGATAGGATTTGAAATGAAGAGCTGAGATCAGATAAAGTTTGTCTCTAGTTTCTCTTCCACAGCTTTATTCTTTGCTCTGCCCTGCTTCCTCCATTCCTTTCTCAGAGCACCTACCACAAATCATTTGAAGAGAATCCTTAAGTTCTGCTTCTGGCAAACCCAATCTAAGACACCTTGCATGGCATCAAGATTGCTGCAACACTGACTCTGGCCAGCAGATGAGCTGACCCTGTGCAGTGTTTCACGTGTGTTGAGCACTCTGCAGGGGAGGGGGGAGTTCTCACTGTGATGAGCTGACCCTGTGTACTGAGCACTCTGCAGGGGAGGGAGGGTTCTCACTGTGATGAGCTGACCCCTGTGTACTGAGCACTCTGCAGGGGAGGGGGAGTTCTCACTGTGATGAGCTGACCCCTGTGTACTGAGCACTCTGCAGGGGAGGGGTGTGGGAGTTCTCACTGTGATGAGCTGACCCTTGTGTACTGAGCACTCTGCAGGGGAGGGGTGTGGGAGTTCTCACTGTGATGAGCTGATCCCTGTGTACTGAGCACTCCGCAGGGGAGGGGTGTGGGAGTTCTCACTGTGATGAGCTGATCCCTGTGTACTGAGCACTCTAGAGGAGGGGTGTGGTAGTTCTCACTGTGTGGTCCCGACCCAACCCCCTCACTTATCAGAACTTTTCCAGTAGTTAAGAGCATGAGTTCTGAAGTCAAACTTAATCCAGCCTTGCCTCTGTCCCTGGGGAAGCTTCTTAACGGCTGTGTCTCCGTCTCCTTCTGTGTACAAGGACGGCAATAACAGTGTCTGGACCACAAATAAGATAAAAAGAAGCCACTCAGAGCAGTGCAACACTGTGAGGTGATCCCCTGACCTCCTTATGTCCAACACTGCATTTTCCTCCACTTGGCTCACATCATGTTTAAATCTGTCTTTACTATCTTCTGCCACAGAGGTTTTGTGAGGATTATAACATAATATAGAACTAATACAGGAAATTGGCACATAATAGAAAACCAATAAATGGTCACTGGAAGTGTTTCTTCATGAGGATTAAAATCTTAGTACCCAGACATTCATCCTGACATAAATGTTTGTTTAAATGGAATTTGTTAAAGTCACTGATAGAAATATTGATTGGGGCTAAACAAATACTAACACCACAGCAACTTCCTTCCAGCTTGAAACCCGCCGATTCACATATCCATGTTCCTTTGGCATGGTTGTTCAGCTATCTACAGGCACAATTAGCTACTAACAGCAAAAAATACAATTATTTCAGCCATTTGTGTGTCATAGTTTTAGAGTTACAGAGGGTATTTTGCCTTAGTCTGTGCATTCTAATGCCTCAGACCCATCCCTGAGCTCTCTCCCTCTGCACACAGACTGTAGGCATCTTTTAATGCCTGATGGATGAAAGTTTTGTTTTACATACTTGTTTAAAGATCATTAATCATCATAATTTTCACGACTGACAGATTCCATTCTGAAAGTATAGTTACAGCTAAATTTGGTAATTTTCACAAACTACGATTATACACCCCCGGAGTTCTTCTATCATGAGCATAATCAATCCTCATCATGAAATTTGCTTAAATACTGAAATTCAAAAATTGTTAAATATGAACAGTCCACTGTATTTTAAGAGAAACAATATATTCCTCATCTAATTACAATCTATCCTAAGTATACATTTAAATTGTCATAATATTTTTCTACTCTGTCACAAATGTATGCATGCTATTAAGATAAAATATTAATTCTGAGATATCTAAAAATGAAAAATAGCAAGTTGTACATCGTCATACCCATAATCATACCACTGAGTAAATAGAGATTGTGCATAAATCTTGATGAAGGAAAAAGCTATCCAAAGGAAGACTCCAAGCAGTCTAGCACTTACCAAGGGAAGTACGACAGTGCATGCCGTCCTTACAACCCTTGAGATGTCCTAAATGCTACTACTTCTGGTTAGAGTCACATCCAGCTGTCTCCCAACACCTCTGTGAGATGCTGGGGGCCACCTGTAGCTGAAGAAATGGTCTCTTTCGACCTGGAGGGTCTTCCCAACCTTTGAAAGGAAGTGGAGCACGCTCACTTTTGTATTTCCCCATTCACTTACTGCTCTTCACTGTATGGCTAGGTGATATGCTGGTAGGATTAATAACAGCACTTTTGTGTATTATATCCCAAAAAAGAACAAATACTTGAGGTAAGAAAATAGGTTTATACAAGCTCACACTGCTAGAACACGACTAAAAAAAGTTACAAATACAACTTCCAAATCTAGTGCTTTCTTCTAGTTCTCATCCACATTAGGCAATCTAACTTACTATGTCTTACCAAACAGCTGAAAACAAATACCAGCATCGACTGGCAAGCAACAGGCTTAGTCCCAGACTCCACTCCAACTCCTCCAAACGTACACTACTGAGACCTTACCAAAGTTCTCTTTTCAGACATTTGTAACTCTCCCATGTAAACCGGCTATCAGAAAAAAATACTACTATTCTATGCAAAGTAAAACCCTTTTAGAATTCAATCAATCTGATTGCCCAGCTTATATCAACATACAGAAGTAAGTTGATTCTGGTGGGACCCAGAGTCAAAAGTCTAGTTAGAGTATAGATATTTATCATGTAACCCTATATGAATGGGTTTACAGTCTATGGAAGCAGTCTGACTTCAAAACAATGATCCAAGTTTATGAGGTACGAAAGAGAACGGAAGCACACTGGTTACAGAAAACCCCGGAAGAGAAAGGGCAGAAATAAAAAAAACTTCTTTAAAAACCCACGGGTAAGAAAATACTACTTGATTAGAAGGAAAATAATATCTAGGCTATATATGTGTGTGTGTATGTATGTATATATATATATATATATACATATATATAATCTTTTTATTTCTGTGTTCTGTATTTGTTCGTGTGTTTGTTTGCTTTCTTGTTTAAAACAAGATCTCCTGTAGTTCTGACTGTCTCCAAACTTGCTATGTAGCTGAAGAGGGCCTCAGACTCCTGACTCTTCTGTCTCTCCATCTCAAATTACAGGCATAGACTGCCACGCCCAGCTTGGAATCTTTCAATTACTCGTTCAGTTGAAGGAGATGCAGTAACTCACAGCACTGTATGTCTCAGTCAGCTTTACAAGCATTCTCTTCTAGGGCCTGGAAAATGGCACACCTACAAGAAAGGAAGCTTACGGAGATGGTCGGTGATGCCAAACCGAACTGCTGGATTAAACAAACAAATGAGAATCCCAGAACTGCAAAGTGATAAGAAAGAATTATTGGTTTCACTCTTTAAAGAGATAAAAAATAATAATATTTAAAATCATAATAGTCAACAGCTAATTCAAATGATAGTAAATGTGCTTGGATTAAATTGTTTAGGCTATAACAACTGTCCATCTTTCATTTAACATCTAATTCTTGCACTAATGGTTAGCCAGAAGATCTTCATAATTGCATCCATTGTACCTGTAACTTAATCAACCAGTCCATTATTGCAGCACATCATCGCTGCTTCTGCTTGTTTCCATTCAGGAATGGCAGTGTGATACATCCGCTGCCTGAACACCTTTTGTGTGTATTTCTGGTTATTTTGTGAGCACTGCTTTGCAGTTTATGCAGATGGAAAAGCACTGTGTCAGACCAGTGGGTTTGCTCAACAGAAGGATGGGGACAGAAAGATAAAGACGTGAGTGCAGCCCAGCACCCACGGCAGAACGTGGCATGAGAACGTGGCTAGTCCACGCAGAACTCCTCCAGCTTTCCTCCATGTTGATTTGTACTGGGGAAGGTTGGCAAATGATGGGGAAACTGATGGGGGGCTAACTTTCTCCATTCAGTATAGATTACTCATAGCATGCGCACAACTTTAAACTTTAAGTTACATCAGAAAGTGTCAGTTCTCTCGTACTGCCACACCTCTTCCTAGTGCTTTTAAAATCTCTGCCAACTTGTTAGACAAAAATTAGTCATTTGCCTTTTTAGTCACCATTTCTAGGTTAACGTTTTCAGCTAGTAGATAATGAATTGAGAGGGCTGCCCTAACGTGTTCGGCTTTAGGACTGGTGTCGGCTATTGAACCACGAAGCGGTCATCAAGAGTCCAGCAGCTTCCATGCAGTACTTAGCACTACCAAGCACAAAATCTGTAAGAATGACCTGTGATCAAATGCTACTGGAGAAAGTTACTCCTAGACCAGCATCATACACAGGCACAGGAGGGTCAGCAAGGCATAATTACCAAATTGACCTGATTTAACAGATCCTGAGAACGACCTCTTCCTGTGCACACAAGAAGGACCATCTCCACTAGGCAAATGGCTCCAGTGGGTAAAGTGCTTTCCAAGCACACACGCGGACCTACGTTCACACCAGCAGCAGCCATGTAAAAGCCGAGTGTGGTGGCATGGGCCTGTAATCCTACAATAGGGTTATGAAAAGAGGAGACCCTGGATCTCGCTGGCCAGCTGGGCTTGCTGAACTGGTGAGCTCCAGGTTCAGTGAGAGACCCTATCTGAAAAAAATAAGGTGGAGAGCAAAAGAGGAAAACACCATACATGGACCTAGCATCCATACGCATTCAGGTACACATGTGCAAGCAAAGCACACCCATATACATTTACACACATTCACATACAGACAGGAGCACGCACATGCACATACAAATGGGAATATGAACACACATATAGAAAGGAACACGTACGTACACATGGAAACATGCACACATAACAAAAGGAACATGCACACACAGAGAGACAGAAACATGTGCACACACAGACAGGAACATGCACAGACAGAAATGGACATGCACACATGTATCCAGAGAATACACACACACACACACACACACACACACACACACACACACACACACACGTATACAGCATCTCCTCTCTCTACTAAGAGGCTCAGAATTTAAACATTTTTGTTTTTTTGTGCTGAAGCAATTAGGTCTCCATCAATCATCTTCCATCTGTTTAAATTCAAGTGCTTCCTGAAGTAAGAGTATATAATTATGGCGTAGCCATCAAATGGAATGCCATGCAGCCACCAAAGAGAACTATAGACTCTGCATTTACTAACATGGAGATGCCCATGATATTCTTCCTTGGTACCAAAATACATATATAGTAGAAACCTAAGGAAAATATGTAGTATTTTCCAAAATATTAATAGTGGTTACCCACCTAAAGGTGTAAGAGAGAATTATTTCACTTTTATATATTTCCCTATTGTCCATTTTTTTTAGAATGGATATCTACAACTTTTCTTAGGAATAAGAAACATTGCCAGGTGGTGATGGTGCACACCTTTAATCCCAGCACTCAGGAGGCAGAGACAGGTGGATCTCTATGAGTTTGAGGTCAGCCTGGTCTACAGAGTGAGTTTTACGACAGCCACAGCTGTTATGTAGAGAAACTCTGTCTTGAAAAAAAATTAATAAAAGAAAATAAGAGAAAGAAAGAGAGAGAGAGAGAGAGAGAGAGAGAGAGAGAGAGAGAGAGAAAGAAAGAAAGAAAGAAAGAAAGAAAGAAAGAAAGAAAGAAAGAAAGAAAGAAAGAAAGAAAGAAAGAAAGAAAGAAATTAAGGCTATTTGCATTTTGATTTAAAAAAAGAAAACTGAAAATATCCAGAAAGCCACTAAGAACTCAGCATTTCAATAATATTTAATTTTGTAAATTTCTCAAGTGAATCAAAATATCCTAAATAATGAGACTCAGTTTCTACAAAGTTCCAAATGGCTAGAAAAAGAGTCAAAGGTAGACTAGACACAGAGACAGGCCTGTACAGGCTGAGATGTCATTAGATAAAAATCAAGGCAAGAGACACTATTATGTGTCTTCAGGTCCAAAGGAAAGTGTGACAGGTCACTAGAACCGAAAGGACTCACAGTGGATACCACAATTCCTGTTTTCATTGCTAGAGAGAAAATAACCCCTCAGGGAAGAAGTACACACATCTGCCACCAACAGTCCCAGGATCCAAGGGCTATTAATTTTTTAAGATATAAACATACATAAAACAGACAGAGAGTTTTTAATTTATACTTCATGTAGACTGCAAAGGAGACCATGGCACACTCAACTACTCACCTCTGTTGGAAGACACGTTTGTACATTGGCAGGTGTTCCCAGATGTGATGTCGTAGTCCCATTTTTTATTTGAAACTGTGTTTTGCACATGTAGCCATCAGAACATTCCTGTGTTCCACCAACAAAGAATCATTAAAAATGCAAATTAATTCAAGAATCACCACTTAAAGAACTACCATTTCACTTAAGTCTACGCCATGCAAAGAGAAACTAGCCACATTAAATGAGATGAGATGATGCGGCTAATAAGACTGACCCAGCGCACACTGGGCATCACTTGATACTGCATGTGCCACTTCCTCGTGGCAGCTCCCAACATCCCCTGCACTACAACTGGAGGAAGTTTTGTCTTACACTGCACTGTTGCCCTTAGCTCAGTGGTTCTAGTTCTGTCTTCAGGAGTCAAAGACCTTTTCCACAGAACTGCTCTTCAGAGAGCTGAAAACAACCACGCCATTTTCACATACAGATTACAAGAAAGAGTTCTCAACCATCTACTGGTTTGTTTCTTCTTTTGAAAGTATTTTATTTCTGGGTGTCCATGTCTGGGAAGACATGTCTCAGTGAGTGTATGCACACGGTGTGTGTGGGGGTTCCTTGGAGCTGGAGTTCCTCAGGTTGGTGAGCTGTCTGATGCAGGTTGGGATCCAAGCCCCAGTCCCCATGATTGAGCAGCAAGTGCTCTTAACCACTGAGCCATCTCTCCAGCCTCACTGTTTTCTTTCCTGCTTCCTTCTACTCTTCTGCTCTTAACACAGCCCCGTGTAGTCACCTAACTATAATCAATTCCATTTTCATGCAAAACTTGCTTGAATTCCATAAACTTATATGGAAGAATATAATACCTCTCCATGCACAGAGATATATTTGCATGCCAAGGAATATTAATCCCACCACACTGTCAGTAGCGTTCACATTTTAACAGAATCTGGGGAATAATAATTAAGGAAGAAATGGTTGCTTATTCTTTTTATAAGAAGAGGGACACTTGGAGACAGAAACAGACATGTGGAGGTCTGAGAAAGCCACACGGAAATGGAGAGCAGAGCAGTGCAGCTACGAGCCAAGGGATGTCAAGGACTGCTGTCAACCACAAATGCCACAGAGGTGACGGGTTCTCCTCCAGAGAGCCTGTAGAGGGAGCACGACCCAACACCTTGATTTCAGGTCTCTAACCTCCAGGACAAGCGAGACTACAAGGTTCTCTCCCGGTTTCATCTATTCATCTATTGTGGAGTACTTTATTGTGGTACCTCTAGAGGAAAAAAACATAATCACCATAATTTTAAAGAGACTTAAGAAACAGGGATATAGCTCAGTGTTAAACCATTTGTCTAGCACACACAGGATTACGTGTGATCCTTAGCACCCCAAAATAAATTGAAAGTTTTAAAAACATTACATAAAGATAGATTTGGTGGCACCTTAAACATATCTTACAGTACGTTGGGCTGACAGCCTGCCAGCCCTCACTTGGAAGCTTGCTGCTTATGATTCAACTCTGAATGGCTGGATCCAATTTATTCTGGTTAGCTAATGCCATTGTCATAGGTTATTAAGTATGCTGAATACCATACCTGACTGGAAAGTCAACTACCAAATATCTAAAATTATTACTTTTAGTTATTTGACTAATATTAAGCATCAGAATAACTGTCGGAATAGTTTTAAATTCCATCTATATGCTATCCAACTTATACCATCAAAATCACCCCATTTGGACAAGTTTAAGTAAGCTACCAAATTTAATATTTGCTCAAACAGCAGATACATGAAATGACTAAGTCATCATTACTACTCTGCTTTTGGAATAGTAGCCAATTTTCTTCCAAGTCATTGGGTAAAGGCGCTCGCTTTCTCTCTCTGTCTCTGTCTCTGTCTCTGTCTCTGTCTCTCTTTCTCTTTCTCTGTCTCTCTCTCTGTCTCTCTGTCTCTCTGTCTCTCTGTCTCTGTCTCTCTCTCTCTCTCTCTCTCTCTCTCTCTCTCTCTGTGTGTGTGTGTGTGTGTGTGTGTGTGTGTGTGTGTGTGTGTATACAAAATCCAAACAGTAGCCACCCAGTGCCATCATGTAATTAAGTAGACCCTGAGAATGATGCCACCAACTGCTGAAGAACGCCTTTGTAAAGACAGGTCAATGTAATCGGCACCCTGAAGCTGTGCAAACTCAAATCTCCCCTGTACAGTGACATCTTCTGCTCCAGTCAATACTCTTCCCCACCTACTCTGTATATTTACCATGGTTTACAACTTAATTTGAACTATTATGTCAACTATTATTAAACATCTGCTAGTTTAAATAATACTCCCAATAAATTATAATAAACTCAGGACCAGTTCCTAGGAGAAGCCAATGTTCTAAGTGCAGAACACAGACTACCATTCCACATAAAATCCCCATGCAGACAGCCTGAACAAACCCTGGACCACGAGAGGATGAGAGGTGATGACACTATACATCACACCCAGCTGAGCCCTCTCTTTTAGAGGCAAGAGGATGAAGGGATGAAGCACTTTCAAAAAATCTGCTTTTCAATTAATTAAGGGCAAAGCTAGAATTGGAAAGTAGGCCACTGGACTTGAGGTTTTGTTGTTGTTTTGTTTGTTGTTGTTTTGTTTTTTGTACACAAAGCAAAATCAGCCAGAGAGCAAGACTTTATCAGAAATAGGCTAGTGTTTACACTCATGACTGACAAGCTCAAGCCACTCATGAGTGTTCTGGGGACCAGCAGCATTACCATCACCTGAGCACTGGACATGCAGAATCTGCAACTCAGCATCAGGCCTGAAGCTGTCTTATCAGGATGCCTAGACGAGTGGGTACACATTTGGAGGCACTGGGGAAGTGTACAGTAAAAGCCTTTACTCAAAGGTACTGCAAACTGATTGCATTAGCATCAATGCTCACTCCCAGCTGCATGAGACTCCACCCCAGACAGTTCTAAATGCGTGGCTGGGAAACCCACATCCCAACAGCTTCTATTTCAGCGCCAGGGTCAGGAACCACTTGAGCACCTGATGAGCTCAGAACACCGAGGAAGTAATCAACAGCTGCCTAGTCTTGAAGAAAGGGGGCAAACTCCAGACCTTGATGAAGCCCATAGCTTAGCCGGACCTTTCCAGACACTGAAATCCGCTCCACTGCTACTCGCTGTGAAGGGTTCACCAAGCTGAGACAACAGTCAGTGATCTCTGCTACCCAAGAACCTGCTTCCAGCAACTTGCCCAGCCCTGACCTAGTCCTCTGTAGTCACCATGAATCATCTAACTTAGGACTATCCTAACTACCTCTCAGTTATCAAGACCTCCTGCTAACCATTTGCCATAAAGCAGATGCTGTACTTTACCTTCACTGCAGAAGAGAAATGAACAGGTAAACTCCAGATGCAGTAACTCAAATACCACAAATAAAAACACAAAATACTTCTTCATTGCCAAACTTTTTCACTTATCTAAACAGAATGCCCATCACCAATTTACAACAAAACTCACCAATGTGCAAGATTAAAACAGAAATAAACATATCTTCTAAAATATGACAAAGGCTGGGGATATAGCTCAGCAGGTAGAGTGCTTGTCTAGCAAACACAAAGCCTGGAGTCCTCCCCAACACTGCATAAAGCTATAATCCCAGAAACTGGGATGTGAACACAGGAAGACCAGAAGTTCAAGGTCATCCTCAGCCTCATTGCTAGTATGACATCAGTCTAGACTACAAAAAAAAAAGAGAGAAAAGAAGGAAAAGAAGAAGAGCAGAGAAGAGAAGAGAAGAAAAGGGGAGGGGAGGGGAGGAGAAGGGAGGGGAGGGGAGGGGAGGGGAGGAGAGGAGAGGAGAGGAGAGGAGAGGAGAGGAGAGGAGAGGAGAAGTCAAAATCCAGAGGACTGAAACAATCCATGACAGAGGTCTGGAGAGATGGTTCAGTGGTTCAGAGCATTTACTCTATCAGAGGACTCGACTTTGGATCCCAGCACCCATATCAGGCAGCTCACCAATACTCCAAGGAGTCCAATACCCCTTTCTGATCTCCATGGGCTCCCACACACATGTAAACATATACATATGCTACATGAATACACACAAAATAAATAATAAAATATATATTTAAAATAAAAAAAGAAAATATATGCTGCACAGAATAAAAAGTCAAAGGACAAATATAAAAATGAAAAAAAATAGCTCTTATCATAGAAAAGCACTAATTTCCTCAATCTTTAAACAGCTTAAATTCCTCAAAATGCAAATAGTTACAACATATCAATAAGAAAAGACTAACAGCCCAAGGAAAATGAGCAAAGGATGGGTGGGAATGTACATAAATAGGTAGACAGACAGAGAGATAGACCACCAAAAGGAAATACATGTGGATAAGAAGATGTTCCAGGTTACCCATAAGAAAATGCAACTTTAAAATGATGTAACTTTTTTGAACTATCTGATTGGCAAAGATAATAAAACTATGATGTGTAACATGTAGACAAAAATGTGGATGAAACAGATAGGGACTCCCCCACATTGCCAGGAGCAGAAAATTTTGGGTCAGTATCATATCCTTGAAAAGCAAGTTGGCAAAAACAACCAAAACTTAAAGTATACTTCAGGATACGGTGGTGCACACTTTTAAATGCCACACAAGGGGCAGAGGAAGGCATATCTCTATAAGTTTGAGACCAGTCCAGTCTACATAGAGAGTTCCTGGGCAGTCAGGGCTACATAGTAACACTGTCTCAAAAATTAAAAAAGAAAACAAAAATGTACATACACTGGGTCAGAAATACATCTTACACATACAGTCACATCTGTAGAAGTGAAATTCATGCAATGGCACTCATTAAAGTTTCGTTTTAATGGCCTAAGATCTAAAAATACTTGAATAATCATCAATGAGAGTTGGTAATGTAAATCATTACATATATTCAAATAATGAACTTCTACACAACTACAAAAAGCTTGGTAATATTATATAAGCATTGAACATCACCCAAGACACAGTCTAAGATTTTCTTTAAGCTTGATTAGATATGTTTATATGCTGTGTGTGTGCCTCAAATATAATGTAGAAAGATAATCTACATGGTAACCTCTGAAGGTGTGAGTGACAAGAGAGCATAGAAAGAATATTAGATTTTTAAAATGTACCGATTTTTGTGCCTTTGTGAGAGTGATGCTTACTTCAAATAACTGGCTGTCTTCCACACATCTGCTTCCAGGCCATCATGTTCCCACGGTAGAGAAAAATGTTAAAACTTTTGGAGAGAAAATGTCCTGTGGGCTCTATAGAATCCCAGAGAGATTGGCAAGCTTTATGGTGTAGTGCTGATGCATTTTGGACAGAGATCTAAGAATTTCCCAACAGAACATGTTTGGACTTGCTTTCTTACAAGCTGTCACAGGGCTATGCCACCCACCCAGAGAGCTAGGTTATGACTGCTAGGATCCAGCCACACAAATAATTATGGGGCTTCTCCTGCTGAACTGTAATAGTTTTTACAAATCATCTCTTTTTTAAAAAGCCTTCACTTAAAGTTATCTAAAAACTCTCAGCCCTCCTTTGGAATAAGGCGTAGCATTGGAATTTAATGCAATCGTCCAGAATGACCAGCCATAGAAACAACCTGGCAAGGCCAAGGCAGGAAGACAACTCAAATTTCTAGGTCACTCCTAGAA